>PVIA01016218.1:0-19787 GCA_004024845.1 Tonatia bakeri | reverse complement strand
GGTAACCTGTTGCCAAACACAGTATACTTTCAACGATCTCACACTGCATCATTTCCTCCCAGCAACATTCCCATGGTTCAAGGGAAGTCAGATTAACTCTATGGCTATAATTTGAAGAATAAAATACTGCCTTATTTTTTTAAAATTTAATCTTTATTATACTTTTCCCATTTCCATTTAGTCCCCTTATGCACCCCTCCCTTCAGCAATCACTACACTGTTGTCCATGTCCATGAATCCTTTTTCCTTTTTGTTCAATCCCTCTACCTGCTGTCCTCCCCCTGCAGCTGTCAGCCTGCTCTCCATCTATGAGCCTGTCTCTGTTTTGCCTGTGAGTTCAGTTTGTTCATTCAATTCCATATATGAGTGAAATCATATGATATTTGTCTTTCTCTGTCTGGTTTATTTCACTTAGCATAATGTTCTCCAGGTCCATTCATACTGTTGCAAAGGGTAAAATTTTCTTCTTTTTTATGGCTGAGTAGAATTCCATTGTGTTTTACCCATTCATCTACTAGTGGACACATGGGCTGCTTCCATATCTTGGTGATTGTAAATAACACTGCAATGAACACAGGTGTGTTTATGTTCTTTAGAATTAGTGTTTTGGGTTCCTTTGGATATATTCCCAGAAGTAGGATCATTGGATCAAAAGGCAGATCCATTTTTAATTTTTTGAGGTATCTCCATACTGCTTTCCACAGTAGCTGCACCAGTCTGCATTCCCTTTGACAGTGCGAAATAATTTCCCTTTCTCCATATCCTCGCTAGCACCTGTTTTTTTATTTATTGATGATTGCCATTCTGATAGGTGCGAGATGATATCTCATTGTGGTTTTAATACCCATTTTTTGATGATTAGTGACAATGAGCCTCTTTTCATATGTCTACTGGCCATCCATATGTCCTTTTTGGAGAAGTTTCTATTCAGGTCCTTTACCCATTTTTTAAATGGGTTGTTTGTTTTTTTGGTATTGAGTTTTGTAAGTATTTTATAAATTTTGTATATTTACCATTTACCAGAAGTATTAGTGTATATGTTTTCCCATTCTGTGGGTTGTATTTTTATTTTGTTGACAATTTCCTTTGCTGTGCATAAACTTTTTAGTTTGATGTAGTCCCATTTGTTCATTTTTTTCTTTTGTTTCTCTTTCCTGGGGAGACATACCCGATAAAATATTGCTATGAGCAACATCTGAGATTTTGTTCCCTATGTTTTCTTCTAGGATTTTATAGTTTTGGATCTAACATTTAAGTCTTTGATCCATTTTGAATTTATTCTATACTTGTGTGTGGTATAAGAAGGTAACTGGTTTCATTTTTCTGCACATATCTGTCCAATTTTCCCAACCCCATTCATTGAATGAATTATCTTCAGCCCATTGTATGTGCTTGCTTCCTCTGTTGAATACTAATTGACAATAAAGGTATGGGTTTATTTCTGGGCTTTCTATTCTGTACCATTGATCCATGTGTCTGTGTTTATGCCAGTCCCAGGCTGTATTGATTACTATGACCTTATTCTATATGTAATTTGCCATAATTTTTCACAGAATGCTTCTTAGACTTGAGACTCTAATGCCCTGAACTATTTTGTTTTATCATAAATGATGAGAACTTGAACTGTGTAGGTGGTGTGGTAGAAACTATAATTGGCTTGGGTGGGAAAGTAAGGAGAAGGCCTGGTGTGTTGGGGTTCAAAGGGCTTACATATAAAGTGGTGTTGCTTGAATAATGCATGAAAATATCCCGACATTCTTCATGTCTCAGAGTTGCTTTTTTCCATTTCTTTTTTTTACAAAAGGTTATATTTATTTATTTTTAAAGAGAGGCAAATAGAGGGAGAAACAGAGGGATTGAAACATCGTTCAGTTGCCTCTCCACAGCCCCAACTGGGGACATGACCAACAACCCAGGCATGTGCCCTGATTGGGAATCAAACCAGCAACCTTTTGGTTGTGGGATGATGCTCAACCCCCTGAGCCACACTAGTCAGGGCTTTTTCCCATTCTTGTTTCTTGCCTCTATGCAATGTCCTTGCCCTATGCAAACTGAATGGTATTTTCATAAAGAGAAGAAAGTACTAATAAAGATAAAAGATAAACCTATCTCTATTTAGTCTAATAATTGACACAGTAAATAACATATAAATGTTTTTATTTCAGTGCCAAGATTAAACCCTGATCACTCCCCAAGACCTTTTCTGGAAACTCAGACTCATAGGTTCCTCCTTTCTCTGAATTGCTGTAGTACTTATGGATGATTTAGCAGATAATTTTTAGAAAGTTAAATGTTAATGACTTAAATTTTAATTAATTAAATAATAAATTGAATAACAAATAAAATTTAATAAAATCTTCAGTGTTTTTCAGTTGTTATACATGTTAGTTTTCTCTTTCCTACTAGACTGTAACTCATTGAGGTTATGAATCATATTTTATATTTTTATTGTAAACTTCATAATAAATACCTTGGTATATAATCATATTTTCAACAAATTCTTTTTTGTTATTTAAAAAGTAAGACAAGCTCTGACTAGTGTTGATTAGTTGGAGGGGCCTTATCCTGCAAAGTGAAAGGTTGCTTGTTTGATTCCCAGTCAGGGCACATGCCTGGGTTGTGGGTTTGGTCCCTGGTGGCTGCACACATGAGAGGCAACTGATCAATGTTTCTCTCTCACATTGATGTTTCTCTCCCTCTCTTTCTCCCTCCCTTCCTCTCTCTTTAAAAATAAATAAATAAAGTCTTTTTTAAAAAGATGTAGAAATATGCGAACTAGCGGACATATTCAGACACAGAAGGAATTGGGAGTAAAGATGGGATGATGGTAGAGAGGAAAAGAGAAGGAAAATGACTGCCTGTACTATGTACAAGCATTCTGTTAAGTCATCTGATGCAGTCCTCCTACCAACCCTGTGGTTAGTTTCCATAGGAGAAGTGATTCATGACAGCATTTGTTTTCTCATCTGAGGCTCAGGGTAGCTAGGTAATTGGGAACCATTCTGAGAAGAGCTGGATATAGATATACCAAGAACTACACAAGGAGAAAATATATGAATTGGCTCTTTATTAGTATCATTTGTCTTGCTTCAAATGCTACTTTTGCAGGAGCATTGGCTTCTAGGTCTCAGCTATTAAATTTGCAGGTGACCTTGAAGAACTTTCTGAGGGTCACCTTCTTCAAACCTTCACCTGGGTCTGTTGGTTTGGGGCTGCCCAGTAAGGGACAGCAAGGAGGCAAGAAAGCTACTTAGTTCTATCTTCTCAGGCTTTGATGTTGGGACCCTCTTTAGAAGCCACTTTCAGCCCATCAGCAGGCAGTCCTGATCAAACAGAATGAGACCAAGTGATAACATGGTTTTTACTTTCTGTCAAGATCAAGCAGACCAACTCAGTTCCTACCATCCTGTGAATAGGTCCGGGATGAACTTCTCATCCTTGTTTCATCTGTTCCTCCCCCAAATCAACAAAAAGTCTGGCTGGTTTAGCAACATCTACTAATCATCAAATATTATGGATAAATTATATGAGCTCTGAGTTTGTTTGGTTGGTAATGTTTTTAAAAATTGCATTATACAGTCACAGGCCTGAGAAGAGCCTAAGGAGTCCTGGTGTTATTAGGTAAAAGCTCCAGAGACCAGTGCCTATCAAAAGTGAGTATTCACACGACCTATATGTCAGGGATGGTAGTGGTTGGAAGATGGTACATTAAAATTCAGATTTCTCGGCCCCCTTAGAAACTTCCTGAATCAGAGTCTCTGCAGGTGGAACACAGGAATCTGCATTTAATAATAGGTTTCTCAGGTGAGAACTACTCTCATTGACTGCACAGCCCATTTGATTCTATTTACCAACAGTGGCTTTCCAAATTAATGAGAAGTGGGGCCTTTGCTGAAACTCTAAAAAGGTAATGATGTTTAAATAATAGATGCGAGAAGGAAAGATATGGATAGTCACTAAACAAACATTGACTGAGTGTGTGTTGTGTGTCTGTCCCTATGGTAGGTACCCAGGGAACAGAAATGAAATAAGACCAGGAATTCCTCTTGGGCACTTTAGAGATTAGTTCTGATACAAACCAATGCATACCTAATTACAATATTATGTAACACTGCCATTGAGAATGATGAACTTTGAGGGAAATTGGGCAATATACATCAAGAACCTTAAAAATGTACACAGACAAGATGATTTCATGTCTACGAACTTATCATAAGAAAATAAGTATTTATAACTAGCTCAGTAAGAGCAAACTAACATTTATTAACTATGAATTTACTTGAACTTTCTCACTGGATTTGTACAAAAGCCTTAGGTATTAGGTGAAATTATTTTCCTCTTACAGATGAAGGAAATTTGAGATATTAAGAGATTTATCCAAGATCACAGCATTGGCAAGTGACAGGACCCAGATACTAGTATGTACTCAAGATTATGCTCTTTAAAATTTTTTTATTTATTTATGTATGTATGTGTGTATGTATGTATGTATGCATGTATGTACTTTTAGAGAGAGGGACAGGGAGAGGGAAACAAAAGGAGGGAAACAAAAGGAGAGAAACATCAATGTGTTGTTCCTTTTCACACGCCCCCTACTGGGAACCTGGTCTGCAACCCAGGCACGTGCCCTGACTGGGAATCCAACTGGCAACCCTTTGGTTCACAGGCCAGCACTCATACCACTGAACCACACCAGCCAGGGCTAAAGTTTATGCTCTTAACCACCGAGCTTTACCCTCTCAAGACTACAGTATCATTGTGGCAGAGCTGCTTATTAATGTGTAAATGGGAAAGAAACTAAAGCTTAACATTAGGAATTGCTTAAATAAATTATGCTATAGCCAAATGAGATAGTATATGAAGATATTCAAAATTATACTGGAGATAATATGTCCCAGATCTGAATTTAAGCCAAAACTTGAGATATTTTTAAATGGTCCATTATATTTTTTTGCTTCTGTTTCAATGCAATCATGTTAAATAGAGCCACAGAATTGGAAGCCTGATTATTTGGCTAGAATTAATGAAACCCTCCTGGTCTGACACTATGTAGAACCTTTTAATCACTTGAATTTCAACTGTCACCATTGTAGGTCCTGAATCCAATTGTGGTACAGGGAGGTAATCATAAATAAAAAATTGAGTTTCTGTCAATCTAACCTGACTAGATTCTCAATATTCTGAAAGGGCCTTACTTAATAGGATGATTCTGACTCTGGACTTCTATTTAACGGAATAAAAGATAATGGAGGGTATCACCAAAACCCAGAACATCACCAGTGGTCAGCTTGGCTACCAGAATGTGAGCTGTTTCTGACCACTGGAGATGTGAATTGCTTGGGTGATGGGTTGTCAGGTCAGCATACACCTGGCTTTGCTCTCTTACTCTATATCTGATTTTGACATAAATGCTACGAATGTGCCTTAGTAAGTTCTCCAGTGTCCAGGAAGATGACATTAACTTTTAAAGACACAAAATACTATACATATAAAATATAAAATTAAATGCAAAACTGAGGGTATTATAGCATATTCTCAGTTTGCTGGAGTTTAACTACTTAGAGTCATCTGCTAACTCATGTATGCGTGAGTGCCACGGACACTCTAATATTATGAAAAATAAGTGATTGACAATCAGTAAACCTGGTGTCAGAACTATAATTTTTTAGTTTTTTATTTTATTTTTTTAAGAGACACTCTTTTTTGAAAGCTTTTATTTATTTTTAGAGAGAGGGGAAGGGACGGAAAAAGAGAGAGAAATGTCTGGTTGCCTCTTGAGTGCCCCCTAGTGGTGACCTGGCCCACAACCCAGGCCTGACTGGGAATCAAACTGGCGACCCTTTGGTTCTCAATCAGACACTCAGTCCACTGAGCCACGCCAGCCAGGGCATAACTATAATTTTTTAAGTAGGAAGGTTGGGATATATCCTAAGTTCAGTTTATCTTACTGAAGATGGAAAATATTCTGTATATTTAACTGAGTTACTTATATTTTTAATTTCATGGGTTAAAGCAGAAAGCATATATTGGTTAATGCGGAATTAATTACACTATTAAATTAACTGTGGTATTTTAATTCCATAGCTATCCAGATAGTGAAAGTTTTATTATCTTAGTCAAAGTCATTGTCCCACCTGCATCTGTTTTTAAGAAATAAAAGAGGAATGTTAGGGATTTATATCTTGGTATTATGAATACGCACTAATTCTACCAGATAATGCGTTAGCCTTTTATTTTCTTTTGCCTGTGATTATATATATATATATATATATATATATATTTCATCTGCTTGTTTTCAAAAGATAAACATGTTTAAATGAAGACATACAGGGTTTTCCCTCTAATTGTAAACTGTAACAGTACTGAACTACCTGTGACTTAAGATGAAGCTCTTCATTATCCAAGTCACATCATCTGGAAAGAGTTGGCTGTGTTTAAACTGCACTTAACTGCATTTAAAATAAAATACAACATATTTACATTTTCTGCCCTAGTTTATTATGAAATTTACACTTTAAAATTTTTAAATAGAAAATGTTTCTCAGAACCAGGATTTGCATGTGTTCTTTTGCCTTAGCTGCAAGAATCAATCAGATCATGTTAAGGTGCACAATAAAGCTCTTTTTGAAGACTGTTATTAAATATACATAAGAATAGACACTTTTTTGTGTGTTCAGAAATAAAGAGAAAGAAAGTGTTCCATGTTTTTGAAGACTGAAATCCTTCAAAGCTCTTTTCGTTTGCAAGCAAACAAAAGGCTATTGTAAATTGAAGTGCTGAAACAGCGACAGCAGCAAAGTAATTAATTGCTCATTCATGGAAGAAAACGTATAAGTGAGAAGCAAAAGTTAACCCCTTTATAAAATTAACCCCTTTATAAAGTTAAAATAATATGTGTGGCTAACAAAACAGCTATCAGCTCCTCTGTGTTTAAACATGACGGTCCTCTCTGCGCTACTGGTTGTTCTGTTTGGAGGACTGGTGGTAATTGTTGGTGTCACTATACCTACCAGGGAAAAAGACACAAACATGCATCTAAAAATTTTTTTGTTTTCAGAGAATAGGCCTGCTGCTTATGTCACTATGTTGCAGAAGCAAGGCTAAGGAATATTCTATAATTAGAGTCTTACACTTTTAATTCAATATATTTATGACCACTTCTGTGATTAGATTATCTAATTAAATAACACATTTTACCATGTTTAATGAGCACTTTTTGTCCAGATTTTTGAGGGAAAAATAAGTATGTGTATTATACGTGGGTATAATGGTTACATGCCATAGATATAATAATGGGGCATAATAATTCTGTGTGTAATACACACAAAATGTGACTGTGCATTGTATATGGGAGCACATTGTACATGGCAAAATATGGTATATATACTTATATAGACACACACATATGGCAGAAGTGATTATTAAGCTTCCAGGGAGTAGTGAACAAATGCTAGAGATTGAAGAGTATGTAGGGTTTTCTCTAAAACAGTCAAATTAAGTGATCAGTCTTATTTAGAAAGGTTTTTCAATATAGTTCAAGCCCCAGGGAATCTTGCTCCAACCAAGAGCTGTGGCTGGTAGCTACTCTGTCTACATTTGCAACAGCTTGAGCTATGCCATCTCACAGGGTTTAGGGAAATTGCTGCCAGCATAAAGCAAATAATTCTCTCTCTCTGGTCCTCAAGAATGGCAGGAAACTGTAATTTCTCATTATCAAACCTTCTGCTCTGTACCAACCAGCCGTACCTTTGAACCGTGGACCTTATTCACAATTACCTTTCTGTCTTACGCACAAGTGTCTGTGTATCTTGATGTGACAAAAATCACACCTAGTTGTCAGCAGTATAACATCTTTCTAATGGGGAGACATCTGAAGCAGATTGAAGGGTGGCTAAACAGTTCTCATCATTTTATCATTAAAACCTTGACTGACTTCACCTACAAAGGTCCACATATTCAAGTTAGTTGGAAAATCAAGTATCCATTTGGGTCCTACCCAAAATATTTGTTCACTTTACCCAAAAGAGCCTAAAACACAGTTTTCCAAATTTCATCTGTAGAAGTTAATTTAACTGGAGGGGTCTTTCTTGGGCTGCATTAATTTAATCTCTTGAGCTACTGATAGTGACAAAACAGACTAGAGTTTAGAATTAATAATAATAGTAATAAAAATAATGACACTATTCTATGAATGCAGGTCCCAATATATGAATACCTTGTTCTACAATTAATTTCATTTGCAAATTCATGTTTAAAACTCAGAAACCATTTTCCCATGAAAACACTATAATAATGGTTATAGAGGATTTTTGTTGGCATGTGAAAGGTATTTGAAATGCAGAAGGTAATTATTACTTTAAATAATATTTCCAAGGAGAAATGTATTCACAGTGCCCTAGAATGTCAGGGCACGTCATTCTTCCCACCTCAAGAATGAGCAGGAACACTCCTCCCCCATCTTTGACCATAGGACTTGGAGTGAGCTGGGCAGACTGACCACCCTGGGCATGGCTCCTTAGGCCGGAGAAGGGTTTTCAGCAGGACAGGAGGTTGAATGAGCATGGCTGAGGGATTGGAGTGGGAGACAGGGAACTGAGATGCTCTGGGTCAGAGTAATGGCAGGGGTAGCTGGGGACGATGATCCCCAGGAACCTAATGCTCTGATCTCATCCTGACCAACCTCTTATCCAGGGCTGGAGGGAGATGTAGCAGCAGCGGTTTTCTCCCTCTGGAGGGGTAAGAACTTACTGGTGATGGTAACAACAGAGGGAAGGGGAATTTCTATCTTAGCATAGATGGAGTGCTAGCTACATGTCTGGGGTATAAGTGAGTCAGGAACCTGTCTGTGATGATGATGATGGTGATGATTTTTTTTTAATTTTCTGAATTCTTACTACAAGTTATCAGTGATGCTTAAGAGAGTTCTTGTAAAAAACCATGTGAACATTTGGTCATTGAACAGATAGTTATTGAGGGCTTACTTTGTATAAGGCACTAGTTTTCTTTATCTTTAAAACATAGAGGAAGGGAGGGAGAAAGAGAGGGAGAAAAGTATCAGAGTGTGTGGCCTTTTACTCGCCCGCTACTGGGGACCTGGCCTGCAACTCAGGCATGTGCCCTGATTGGGAATTGAACCAGTGACCCTTTGGTTTGCAAGCCAGTGCTCAATCCACAGAGCCACACCAGCCAGGGCTCTACACTAGTTTTCTTAAATCCTTTAGGAACTACTTGAATACAAGACAATGCAGTAGAAATTTTAAACTGTGAAATATACTCTAGCGGGTAAGTTTTTGACTTCAGGTGCTTCCAGTATTGAGGAAGAGAGTACTCGCCACCTTATTTTATGGAGATTCTTGTAGCTATGAGAGTGTAGACAGAGCTTTGTAAGCCCTTAGAGGAGGGAGAGATCACTTTTAGGTAGAGAATTGGAGAAGACGTGGAGGTAGTGGTGATTGAGCCAGGTGTTGAAGACACATGGAAACAAGGGTAGGATATTCCAGTCACGGTGAAGCGAGTGCTTGAATTAGGCTGTTTTCAGTAGAATTGGAGAGTAGGATGTGGAAGTGGGAGTATGAATGTAGAATCCATGGGTCTTAGCAACTAAATGGATAAGAAGACTAAGCATGTGCTATTATGATTTTTGAGGTGGGTAAAAGCGAAGATACTGAGATCATTATAGGTAGAGAAACACAGAAAAAAGTCTGTATCTTTAGTTTAGGTCCAGTTGAGACTGAGCAGCATTTTGGTCTACTTGGGTGCACAGGTGCAGCCAGAGGTAAGAGATGAGGAACTGGAGCTGTGGGGAGAAGCTGGGACAAAGAGTTTCAAGTCCTGCGGAAACCATGGGTTGGGTAAGATCGCCAAGGATTCCAGAAAATAAAAGGGTCAAAACTACATCTGTGGGGGATATCACTCAGTTATGAAGCAGGAGGAAAAATGTTCTCAGAGAGGTGAGAAGATAAGAAATACAAGAAAAAGGTGATTACCATTCTCACAAAATAAAGATTTATTTTCTTGAGCACAAATAAGCAATTCACCACTAGATTAGTAACAAGGAATTTTTAAATAACTTTTAAAAGAAGAATTTTAATACTATGGTGAAGCTGGGTGCCACATGGCAAGGGTCAGGGAGCAAGATGTTTGGGAAGTGGAGGTTGTGTAGAGAAGGAAGGAGAGAAACAGGTTCACTGCGAGAGGGGCAGGTGCGGGGCAAGTGACAAGACAGAGCAGAGACACCAAAATGCAAAGGTGAGCAGGTTACTCTGCTACTCAAAAGAGTTTGCTAGCTGCTTAGCACCTAAAAGATACAGTTCATATTTCTTTTTTATTACTGAGATATAATGTATGCATTATAAAACTCCTCATTTTAAAAAGTGCAATTCAGTAGTATTTAGTATATTCTGAGTTGTACAACCATCATCACTATCTAATTCCAGGACATTTTCACCACCATACCCCCCAAAAAAACCCCATACCTGTTAATAGGCACCCCCTGTTCCCCCTCCTCTGAGACCTCAGTAACCATTCATCTACTTTCTGTCTGTATGGATTTGGCTATTCTGGACATTTTGTATGTATATGGAATAATACATATATAATACATGCCTTTTGTTTTGGACTTCTTTCGCTGAGCATATGTGTGCAAGGTTTCCTCATGTTGTAGCATGTATCAGTACTTCATAGATTTTCATGGATAAATAGTATTGCACTGCATGGGTATACTCCATTTTGTTTCTTGTTGCTTTACCTGATTGGTATTTAGGTTGTTCCTACCTTTTGGCAATTATGAGTAATGCTTCTATGGGCATTTGTGTACAAGTTTTTGTGTGAACATGGTTTTTAAAAAAAATTTTTAGATCCTCGTCTGAGGATGTGTTTACTGATGGGGGAGAGAGAGAGAGAGAGAGAGGGAGAGAGAGAGAATATCATTGATCGATTGCTTTCCATATGTATCCCAACTGGGGATTGAACCTAGAACCTAGGTATGTGTCCTGACCAGGAATTGAATGCACCCGGCCAGGGCTGTGTGAAGATGTTTTATTTCTGTTAGGCATATACTTAGGTGTGGTATTGCTGGGTCATACGATAACATAAACATATGTTTAACTTTTTGAGGCACTGCCAAACTGTTTTCCACAGTGGGTACACCATTTTACATTTCCATCAGCAATGATTGATGGTTCTGATTTCTTCTCATCCTCAGTAACACTTGTTATTTTTTATCTTTTTTATTACAGCCATCCTAGTGTGTGAAGTGATATCTCATTGTAGTTTTGACTTGAATTTCCCTAATGATTAACAATATTGAGTATTTTTACATGTGCATATTGGTCACTGTATATCTTACTAGGAGAAATATCTACCAAATACTCTCTCCAATTTTTAATTGAACTATTTGTCTTTTTGTAGTTGAGTTGTAAGTGTTCTTTATACATCCTTGATAGCAGATCAGTGTCAGATACTTGATTTGCAAATATTTCCTCCCATCAGGTGGGCTGTTTCTTTACTGTCTGGATACAGTAGCTCTCCTTATCTATGGTTTCACTGTTCGAGGTTTCAGTTACCAGTGGTCAACCACAGTCTGAACAAATTAAATGGAAAATTCCAGGAATGAACAATTCAAAAATTTTGAATGTCTTGCCATCCTCACATTTCATTCACAATGAACTCTCCTGCCTTGCCTCTCCTTCCTGCCTGGGATGTGAATCATTACTTTGTCTAGTCTCCACGCTGTACATGCTCCCTGCCGGTTAGTTGCTTCGTAGCCCTCTTAGTTATCAGACTGATTGTTGTGGTATCACAGTGCCCGTGTTCAGACAACCCTCATTTTACTTAGTAATGGCCCCAAAGTGCCAGAGCAGTGATGCTGACAATTCAGATGTGCCAAAGGGAAGTAGTAAAGTGCTTCCTTTAAGTGAAAGTCCTTGACAACAAGAACAAAAATCTTATGTTGAGATTGCTAAACTCTATGGTAAGAACAAATCTTCTACCCCTAAAATTGTGAAAAAGAAATCCATGCTCTTCTACTGAGAGAGGCATAACTTTTATTATAGTATATTGTTATACTTGTCCTATTTTATTACTTGTTATTTTTAATCTCTTACTGTACCTAATTTATAAATTAAACTTTATCATAGGTATGTATATACAAGAAAAAACATAGTACAGTATATATGGTTTGGTATTACCAACAGCTGTAGGCACACACTGGGAGTTTTGGAATGCATCCCCTGCAGGCAAGGGGGGCTAGTGTAGAGTCCTTGGAAATTCACATTTCCGTGCCATCTGAAGTTCTCCAGATCTTCTCCCAATCTATCTTCTAGACTTATCTTTATTTCTCTTATTTTAAATTAAAACAACTTTATTGAGTTGATCGAGGTGACATTGGTTAATAAAATTATATCATTTTCAATTTTATACATCATCTATTCTATTGTACAATTCTATCAAACATCATCTGTATATTGTACTGTGTGCTCACCACCCCAAATCAAGTCTCCTTCCACCACCATTTATCCCCTCTTTACACTCTACTACCTCCCCTACCCCCTTTTCCCTCTGATAACCACCACAGTGTTTGTGTCTATGAGTTTATTTTTTCTTTGCTTAATACCTTCACCTTTTTCAACTATCCCCTCCAAACTCCCCCTCTCTGAAAGCTGTCAGCCTGTTCTCTGTATCTGTGAGTCTGTTTCTGTTTTGTTTATGTCGTTCATTAGATTCCACATATATGTGAAATCATATGGTACTTGTCTTACTCTGACTAGCTTATTTCACTCAGCATAATACTCTCCAGGTCCATCTGTGCTGTAGCAAAAGGTAAGATTTCCTTCTTTATTATAGTTGAGTAGTATGCCATTGTGTAAATGTACTGCAGCTTTTTTTTTATCGTCTCATCTACTGTTGGGCACTTGGACTATGTCCAAATCTTGGCTATTGTGAATAATGCTGCAATGAACACAGAGATGCTTATGTTCTTTCGAATTAGTGTTTTGGGTTTCTTTGGATATATTCCCAGAAGTGGAATCACTAGATCATGAAGCAGTTCTATATTTAATATGTTGAGATAACTCCTTACTGCTTTCTTTTTTTTTTCACTTTATTTTTTATTGTATTTTTTCTGTTACCATTTCATTCCCTTATACCTCCCTTCCCACCATGTTCATGGGTCCTTTTTCCTTTTTGCTCAATCCCTCCACCCGCTAACCTCCCTACTCCTTTTAGCTGTCATCCTGCTATCTATGAGTCTGTCCTTATTTTACTTGCTACTTCAGTTTGTCCATTAGATTCCACGTTGGAGTGAAATCCCAGTGGTCCCAATTCTGGGAATATATCTGAAGGAACCTAAACACTAACTCAAAAAAAAAAAAAAACACATAAGCACCCCTATGTTCATTGCAGCATTATTTATTAATTGCCAAAATATGGAAGCAGCCCAAGTATCCATCAGTAGATGAGTGGATAAAATAACTATGGCACATTAACACAGTGGAATCCATACTGCTTTCCACAGTGACTGTACCAATCTGCATTCCCACCAACAGGGGTTCCTTTTTCTCCACATCCTTGCCAACATGTGTTGTTTGTTGATTTACTGGTGATAGCATTTCTGACAGGTATGAGGTGATATACAACTGTGGTTTTAATTTGCATTTCTCTGATGATTAGTGATGTTGAATACCTTTTCACATGTCTATTGGCCATCTGTAGGTCCTCTTCGGAGAAGTGTTTATTCAGGTCCTTTGTTTATTTTGAATTGGATTTTTTTTTGGTGTGGAGTTTTAGAAATTCTCCATTAATTATAGATATTAACCTCTTATCAGATATATCATTGGTAAGCATGTTCTCCCATTCAGTGGGTTGTCTTGCCATTTTGTTGATGGCTTCCTTTGCTGTGCAAAAACTTTTCAGTTTGATATTGTCCCATTTGTTTTACTTTTCTTTTGTTTCCCTTGCCTGAGGAGATATATCAGAAAAAATATTGCTATGAGAAATGTCCAAGATTTTACTGCCTGTTTTCTTCTAGGATGTTTGTGTTTTTGGGTCTAACATTTAAGGCTTTAAGTTATTTTGAGCTTATTTTTGTGTGTGGTGTAAGAAGGTGGTCTAGTTTCACTTTTTTTTCATGTACCTGTCCAGTTTTCCCAACACCATTTATGGAATAGACTATCTTTACCCCATTGTATGTTTTTGTCTATGTCAAATACTAATTGACTATAAAGGTGTAGGTTTCTTTCTGGGCTCTCTGTTTTGTTCCATTGATCTATGTGTCTGTTTTTAAGCCAGTACAATGCTATTTTGATTACTGTGGCCTTCTAGTATAGTTTGATATTAGATATTGTGATACCTCTAATTTTGTTCTTTTTCCTCAAGATTGCTGGGGCTATTTGGGGTCTTTTGTGGATCCACATAAATTTTTGGAATGTTTGTTCTAGTTCTGTGCAATATGCCATTGGTATCTTGATAGGAATTGCAATGAATAGTCTTATCTATCTTGATCTCTCATTCTACCATTCTTATTATATGCATTTACTTTCTATTTTTTTAAAAAAATCTAAGTATGCTCACCATACTAATGCCACTCTCTCCACTGAAATAAGCTTTCTGTGTTTCTCCACAGCTATCTAAATCTTACCTATACTAAAAAGCCCACATCAAATTCTGCCTCCTTTTTGAATCCTTCACTAATAGTAGTAGAAGAGGGTAAAGGGGGGGTAAGTGGTGACTTGACTGGGGGTCGTGAACACACAATACAATATACAGATGCTGTATTATAGAATTGTACACCTGAAAGCTATGTAATTTTATTAACTAATGTCATCCAGATAAATTCAATAAAATAAAAAAAAAATAGTCCAGAGGGGTCTTTTCTTCCTGTAAACTCCTGTCATCTGTTCTCTCTGTTGTTCTCACAAAACATCTTTTACTTGGTATAGGGTATACAGTCTCTTATTCTTAATAATTTTTCAGCATACCAGATGAAAGTGGATCACTTGGTTTGAATATTTATGTTTAAGTGTTTGTCACAGAGCAAGGTAGATTTTTACCTCATTAAAGTTTGTTTTGGGAAAAGCTCTTTAGTTTATCTTGAAGACAATGACAAATGATTGGCACTAAATCAGTTCTCTCTCCCATAAATTCATAGTTATTCCTAATATTAAATATATTTAGCAGCCTACTTATCTTTCTTCAATAAAAATAAACATTTTAAATTTGTAAGTTCTGACTATAATTCTCAAAGGAGAATATTGGTAGAAAAACTAAAATTAGTGATTCTACTTATTTTAATACTCAAAATAGATGCACTGTAATTTTTCTTTTAATTATATTTATTATTACATGTAAGACAATTAGAAAATCATCTGAAAACATAGTTATTTTCAATATTATGATAAGGCTTGTCTTTTTGAAAGAAATATTATAGAAACCAACCATTAGTGTGGAGATTGGATAAACTGTCTGAATATGTGATAGTTCCCAGCAGGAATACTGAGAAAAGAGTGAAAATTAAAACTAGCCAATATGTCTGGAGGAACTGATAGCTGAGGATTACAGTCATGACTAACATTGTCTAAAATGTCACTAATAAATGACACTTAATCCATGGACAAATATAGAAGAGGAAATAGAGAATAAAACCTGAAGTGGTCAAAAATCATGTTAGATAAAGATCAGACAAAATAGTCTTCCATTTATATTTCTTTCTTTTAACTAGAAAGATAAACTTTCATGTTGTATTTTGACACTGATGATGGATAAAATAGTGTTCTATTTTTGCCTTTCTGAAAAATTGATATATTTATATTGGAGATTTAAATTAGAGGAAAGAAATGGGAATGGATGTCTAATTTATCTCTATTCCTTCTCTACCAAATTAAGCAAGAGGTTATATACATAGCTTAGAGGCCATGCATGAAACAAATGAACTCAAGGTCAAGATTTTAGTGTAAATGACAGATATGAAAAAACATTTATCAAGTTAGGTTCTTTGTTTCTCCCCTCATCTACTCCCCTATTCAAAGAGGAAAATAAAAATTTTCTTTGGGCTGGGGAAGACAGAGTGTGGGTTGAAGAAAAAGCCAGAACGCTATAGGTTGTTGAGAAGGGACCTTGCCCTATGCCACTTCCTTGGTGGCATGAGTCCCAGGGCAGAGAAAGCAAACCTTCTGACTTTCTTGGCAATCTGAGTAGTGGAGACGCATGCCTTATGTTATGAGAAGTGTCTAAGAGAATGGCAAGGCCCAGGGATCTGCATTCCTGGCATGATATAACAGCAACAGAGTGTCTATGATTACAAGTTACGTCTGGCCTGAAAGAGTCTGAGATGGTCAACCAAAAATTGCACTTCTCAGACCAAGAGTAACAAGCTGGAATTGCCACAGTTTCCTGTTCTTCAGGGGAGGTGTACAGAAGTTAGCTGAGGGAGAGTAGGTGAACCTGAGGGATCTCACAGTTGTGATGAAGGGGTGCTATAGTGAAAGGTAGATTGTACCACACAACTTAGGAGTAGATGGGGTCAGAGGTAGCTAGGTGGTCACCACCATGGGAGAGGATTTCAGCTGAGGGCCAGATGGGATTGCAGGAACATCTCAGAGAATGCTGCAGTGAACAGATGCTGGTTGATGACCAGATCTCTTCCCCACATACATGGATGTTACAGAAGCACCTTAGAATTAAGTGTTTTTTAGCAAGAGGGAGACAGAAGGGAAGTTTATCTATAATTGACTAGGATTACATTTCTGTCATAGGAAAGCAGTAGTATACCAGCAAATGTTTAACAGCTGGCTCTCTAGCAGCAAAACAAAACAAAACAAGATTCAGATTTTTAACAGTTGCTGATTTCCAAGGTGTAAATACTCCCATCACAGTTTATTTCAAACTACCACCCTGGTGTCACTGCACATGAACCTGAGAAGAGATGAATGCAATCCATGTTTGAGCTGGTAAGCCCATTCTAGCATACCACTGGGATAGGGTATCTGAGCATAAAGTCAGGTGTTACAGAAAAAAATAAAGTTAAAATTTTTACACAGACAAATACAGGGCTCCAAAATTTGTATCTACTGTAATTGTTTGGATTAAACTCAATTTTGATCATTGTTTTCTTGGTCATTCATTTCACATTATGCTCTTAAATTTCATTAGCATTTGGGTTAATTTTTTCAGATCATTTGCAAAGGGAGAGCAAGGTCAACTATTCATCATTGCTTGTTTTCTCCTCCTACTGCTTTATTGCACAATATGACTATTTCTTCTCTCACCATCCTTATATCTTCAGAGGAAACCAGTGTTTTGAAATATTTCCGAGTCTAAAAATGGGTAATAGTACATCTCCGGTGGAAAGGAGTGGAGAAGAGGTAAGATAGGATCGTTCAGTTAGAAAAAGGCAGTACGTACTTCATTACTTTCTGAGGGATTGGGGGCTGCCATACATTATCAGTTTATGATAATCTAGCCTTTCAGTTCCTTAGGGACAGACACAACCTTTGGTCCCCAGAGTTTCTTCCTTCTTAAATAGCCATGTGACTCCTCATAAGTTTAACAGTTTGTCTCAGAGTTTCTAAGAACTAAAATGGGTCACAGTAACCTTTCATCTCTTTATGATACCCAAGATATTTAGCTAATGGTAGGGTTCCTAGAGTAAGTCTTCTATTCCATGATGAGGTTTTTCTACTGACACATTAGAAATGAGAAAGTTAGAAAAGGAAGACATATAGTAATGAAAGTGAGTAGTGAATTTCATACATACCCTCTAAGAAAGCAACATTGCTTCCCTGCCATATCTCACAGTAGTAACAGGAATAAAAGCCTAATATGTGATAATAAGAGGGTAATAAAAGACAATTGCATATTTACCAGAAAATTAGTTGTTATGATTCATCTATCTTCTTGGTTATACAATTAAAAATACATCCAGTGTTTCTTAAAAGAGTTCTATAAAAGCTGAATGAGTTAAATTTCTCTAGGTGATTTTCAACAGTAAGAAAATAGATGCCTTTTCAAACTAATGACTATTTCATAGATGCAGAGGAGAGAAATTCAGCATCTGTAATTCTCTTTGGCCCAAGAGTGAAGAGATAAGTAGTAATCATGCCTTCAAGGTAGAATTCATAATCAAATCCTTAATTAAACTCAATGTGGAAAGTCCTTAATAAATATCAAAATCTGACTATCAGATTTTCTTGCAAATATTTAATGCTGTGTTCAGTATCTGCTATCTGAACATCACTATGGAAAGAATCAAGCCTTTCTTTTATTTACTGGGTACTTAGAACTATCAATGCTGTATTTAAATGAGGAAGTAGCCTGTATTTTAATAACACACCTTCATATTAGCCTATTTTTGCTTTACACATATTTAACACTTTTCAGAGGAATTTCAATTCATTTTCCTATTTTAAAATTTATATTCATTATGTATTAAGTGAATATGTGTGGCTGATTCTCTCTTCAAGGAGTTTTTAATCAACTGTCTTCTATTTGTTCAGACCAAAAATCTCATTATCTTTTTTGACTCCTCTCTTTCTTTTATACCCTATGTCTATCAGGAAATTCTACCAGCATTACCTCCAAAATATATCCAGAATTTTATCAGTTCTTATCTCTCCTACTGCTACCCCTAGAGCGAGCCACCCCTATTTCTCGCCTGAATTATTATAACGTCCCAGCTGGCCACTTTGCTTTCACCCCTGCCCCACTGCTGTCTATTTTCAATATGTAGCCAGAGGAATTCTGTTCAACAAAAGCAGACTTGTCACTCCACTGCTCTAAACCTTCCAAAGAAAACCATAATGGCCTGCATAGTCCTTATGATTTGGAAACCCCCACCTCCAATATTCTCTACCATTATGACCTTATCTTCTGGTGTTTCTGGAACATGACAGACATACTCTCAGCTTACACTTCCCTCTGTCTTGAACACTCCTCTACTCTCCTATATGAGGTCTGTACAGAAAAAGTCCAACCACTGCTAATACAATGACAAGGGTTTGTGTGGCATTGATGTGATCCAGCAGCCAAGGAAAGTGGGCTGGAATGAGCATGTGTGAACACTGATGACTTCACTGGAGTAGTCAGTGGGGGTGATGGATACTGTTGAGCGAGCATGTGTACTACGTGGTCATCGCATTCAAAGTGACTGAGTTAGTAGAACAATGAATCTGCATCAAATTTTACATTAAGTTTGAATATTCCTTTGTGGAAACTATTTGGATGATTCAGAAGGCTGCAGCCATGGGCAACTGGTGATTGGCAACTTCATCATGACAACGTGCTGTTTTGTTGGGGACCGCCCTGCCTGGTCTCAGGGAGCTGTAACGCCCCGTGACTTAGGCTGAGTGAAAGACCACCAGACCAGGAGCCACTAAGGAGACAAAACTTATTTCCCTGGCATGAATGCTGCCCGTTCTGTGCTAGCCTCCTAAGCTTGATCAGTTAGCCAATGTTGGGTAAGATTTCCCCTGGAGGGAATCGCCTGAGACAGGCATGATCATGTGGAGGCCTCAGGGAAGAGACTCACGGGGCTGTGGAAATGAAGGGATGATCAACATCAAGCCCTGCCCCCTCGGCTTTGTCAAAGCCTGAGTCTTTTGTTCTTAGATGTGAGAAATCCAAGTCTCCTGGCTGCCTGTGTCTCCTGCCCAACTCAGGCCTGAGGAAATAGCAAAGGGGTGCAGCCCAGACCAGAGATGGCCGACCCCTGGGGTAATCAGGCCTGGGACATAGAATATGCAAGATCCTGTGAGATCTGTTTGCTGGAGGATGTTATTAACTTGGAACTTCAAGGC
>PVIA01016217.1:0-19792 GCA_004024845.1 Tonatia bakeri | reverse complement strand
TCTGCTTCCCATGCCATGAATAATCATTAATGACTCTGTGAAACTCTCAGCAGGATTGCAGGTGTGCCTCTGTGTGCTAGTCAGATGTCATATAATCAAAGAGCTGGAAAGACCTTCAGGACTAGCTAATACAACACTTCGTTTTAGAAAATGAGACCCAGGGAGAATAAGTACCTTGTTCCTCAAACGTTCTGTACAGGGAATTCATTACCAATGTACTAAGGTAGTTTGCCTCTTAAACGAATTCCATATGTAATCCTTTGAATTGGAAAATGTTAAAGAACCCCACGTAGATGCAAATTTGATATTCTCAAAGCCAACACAACTTTATTATATCAATACTAACTCCAAAACCAATGCATATATCTGAAAACTAAGAATATTTCTTGCTTTCCCTAATTGCTTTGTGGAAATGAAGGCCAACATTACTAATCAATTTGAGAAAAAACTCCTCTTTTTATACCAATGAAAAGCCCCTCTCCCAAAACATTCATCTTCCTTATAAAGTCAAATTTTAGTTTACACACAGACAAGAAGCTTCTGTCCTCACAGTGTCCAATTCCATTTAGTATACCAACTAAGCATCACAAATTGGCCAACTTTGAAATTAGCAATTAATGAAGTGGTATAACATTTTCCTCAACTTGTTTTTGTCAATAATCAAAGCTAAAATGAAGGTTATTAGTACTTCTATATCACCATTTCTAGAGCAAAAATATAACATAACAAGCTAGAACTGGTTCCAATGAATCATGTTTTCATTGCACCACAGAATTGAGAATATAAAGTGTCAAATCTTTGCAAAAAAGACAAATTTGGACTTTCTAGCACTTACTAGATGTGTGACTCTATGGAAACTAGTTAACCTCTAATAAACCATGTTATTTTCTGTAGAATGAATAATAATAATAATAATAATAATAATAATAATAATACAAAGATGGTCATTTAAAAGGGGTGGCAGTTTAAAGTCCTGGACCCAAACACAGTATTTAATATATGATACTCTTTTTACATGCTCCAGAGGAGAGACACTGTCTCAGTTTGAAAAGAAAAACTTTATTTGTGATATAAATTTGTATAAGTTTTATTGATATATAATTCACATACCATAAAGTTCACTCTTTTAAAGTATACAATTCAGCGGGTTTTAGTATATTCATAGAATTTTGAATCATGACCACAGTCTAATTTTAAAATATTGTTATCACCCCAAAAAGAAATCCCATACCCATTAGGGGTTACTCCCATTGTCTCTCCATCTATGAGGCCTAAGCATTACTAATCTTTCTGAATTTATATATTTGTCTATTCTGGACATTATATATCAATGGAGTTAATACAATAGTTTTCCATTTTGTTGACTTCCTTCACTTAGAATAAGTTTTCAAAGTTCATTCATGCTGTAGTATGTATCAGTACTTTAATATTATTTATTGCTGAATAATATTCCGCTGTATTGATATAGTACATTTTAATTATCTATTCACTAGTTAATGGGCATTTGAGTTCTTTACACTTGAGGTATTATGAATCATGCTGTTATGAACATCAGTGTACAGGGTTTTATAATGATGCGTGTTCCCTTTGTCTTGTTCTTTATTTCAATGACTCTGGTGAAAGACAAATACCATATGATCTCACCTATAAGTACAACCAAATCAACAGTCATGATTTTTTAATGCAGTCACTGAAGTCTCTGGTTGGTTAGCTTAGTGGTAGGCTAATGATCAGACAAAGATTTCCTTAAATGCCTTGAACAATAAATCCCCTGCTCTCTGAAGAGGGTCTGGCCATTTAAAATTCTGCTTTAGTCTTTGCTTCCACCGTGTGCAGAACTGTATGTTCAGCTAGATGTGGAAAAACAAGGGCTTTCTCAAGTCTCTCCAGCATATGCTTACAGCCCTATACGTGTGTGAAGATTTAAAGACCCCCTGTAATATATTAAAGCTTCTAAAAGGCCCCTATGAATATACAATCTCCCTGATTTTCCATTTAAGTTTTGTGTCCAGTGCCTCTTGTATTTCCCCAGCTGCTATCATTTTCTCAGGTATCTGTGATGCTAAATAAGCAGGTCCTTGAATACTGTCATTGTATTCAACATGGTTTTAACATTGATGAGGTGCAGTAGGAACCTAGCATTTGTTCATACCAATTAGCCTGTGGTAAAACTGGTTTTGTTAAACATCGTTTCACCCAAAGTTGCACAACCTATTGACAACATTAAATGAGGACTTACCATAACTGATGCGGATGGGTTTTGACAAACTCCTGGGAAAAAGGCTTCTCTCACTGAGTAAACTCTTAATTGGGGTAAATATAAACAAACCCTGGGAAGGGCTTTTTCTAGGAATCTGCTAGGTAAGACAAGTACAGACAACTGTCATGGGATGAAGCATTTTGAAGATATTCAAACCCATCCCTTCTCTCTCCAATGATATCTACACTGCTTGATTCCACAACTGTTGTGGCTACAAAGTAGCTGCTTTCCAAAGTTACCACAGTGCTAAGGAGATGGGAATGGGAATATAACAAATTCCAATACCATAGCTATGCTATTATTACCAATATTTAGTAATTTTTCTTGTATGAACACTTCCCAGATTGCTGCAAAACTTTGGTTATTCCTAGAGTTCTGGGGGATCAATTTTCACCTTTTGTTTTTTTGCCAGTATTCTCATTGCTTTCATAGAAGAGTAGTTCTACAGAGATCATTTTTCACCAATCTAGAAATACTTTTCTGCATTTTTTAAAAAGTTGAGACTATTTCATTTTTTAAAAAATCAACATTTTTAAAACATTTGCAAGTTATCAACCTCATTCTTTTAAAAAATATTCTATGGAATGAATATTTTTATTTTATATTTCATAGAGTCTAAACACAGCAGCCAAACCTAGATCATAATCAATGAGATCTATATTATAATCCTGGATTTGTCATTTATTTACCTTGTGAACACTAAGTTTCTTAAATTAGTTTAGCCTCTGTTTATTTATTCTTAAGTAATACCTACCTACAAGGGCCACTGTGAGAATTAAATACAACTACATATATATAAGGACCAGCACCTAATAGACTTCGCTAATCATATTTCCTTTTCCTCTTCCCTTCTTTTCTAAACTGTGGATTTGCTGAAAAGAATGCCTGTGCTGTACTGTCCACTTCTTTAGTGTAGTGATGCCATCTGCTGGAAATGCCAACATGATGACCAACCAAACAAATGGATCTTGGTAACAGAAAAGATATTCTAGTTGATGCACCATTATTCCCACACTGTTGAAAAACAGGTCAAATTTTTGACATTTTCTTCAGTATATTTATTTTTAAGGTGCCTCAGACCAAACACACACACACCAATATTAAGGTTTGACCTGATCTAATATTTTTTTAAATCCCTAAAGCTCAAAGTTACTGTGGAAATTCAGTGTAGTTAAGTATTGTCAAACAAGGAGTGTTATAATTTTCAGTGCCATAATGACTCCTGACTTTTATGTGCCAAAAAGACTAAAGAACAATCTAAGCACAACAGAAAACAACAAAAAAGAAAGCCTAACATTGCTCAGCAAAATGATACAAAGGGGCTTTTTGTCCCATTTCTTAAGGGGTGGTTCTACAGGATTATAACACAATGAGACTTGTTTCTCTTTGTAACATGAACTTTGGTTTTGCCATTTGCATCTGTGCATGTGCGTGCAAACCACTGGACACCAAAAAATAATAGACAGTGATAGGTGCACCTCATGGGAGGCAATCCTCCAAAGGAACAAGATTTGGTAGGGTAGAGCCCAGTCTCATAGCTTGCTGAGAAATTTTATGTGCCATTGTAGGAGCATGGACAGGAGAGGAGTGTCCTGCAGGGAGACAGAGGTTTACATGCAGACATGTTCAGGAATAAAACACTGGGAGCTGGTCCTGAAAGCAGAAAAGTAAGGCTCCAAGGTGCACTTTTGAGATCTGAGGTAGATTTAACCTTTGTGGTTTCTTGCCATAGTTTATGAATACTGTGATATTTCTAAGTTTGATGCAAAATGTATTTTGTGTCTCCAACATACTAATTTCTATTACATATATTAATTCCCCAGTCAAGTCTGTTATAGCTATCTAGATTTTATAAGTGGTAAAGTAGAAGCAGAAAAGATAAAATACATTAGGGTTTTACCACAGTCATTTCATTAAGATCCAAAGTGGTAATAAAATCATGAGAGGAAAGACAGTAGTAAAGGAATTCTGAGAAGTTTTTTAGCACTAATCCAGGTTTTTAGCTTAGGTATAGATCAAAGTACCACACAGAAAGGCAATTGCAGCTTAGAACTAAGTTAGAACTGATCCTAGTGAGAAGTCATCTTTGAAGAAGCTGGAGCAGGAGTGAGGAATCCTGAAATCAGGGTCACATGTACACATTTGAAGGCTAAGTGATCACTCCAAATTCAGTTCAACAGAAACATATTGAATTTCTTCAAGTGGTGAAAAGCACTGTGTAAATGAGAGAAAAATCCTGCCCAAGTTGAAAAATAGATCAAATAAGCCCTTTGATATAAACCACCCAGATTATATCAAAGTTATAAAGCTAAAGAGGCCACAGAGCCTAAATTCAACTTGGGTAGTCAAAATATTTGACTTTGTTTTATTAGTATATTTATGGTAATTAATAACCCATGGTAATTACTTTTATTAGGTAGCTTACACAATTATTTTGTTGAAACATCACAAAGCAATAGGTTTTTTTTTCACTTGACAGAAGGTAACAGGGATCAGAGAGATTAAGAAACATGTCCCCAACCTCAAAGTTTGTAAATGACAGAAGAAAGGTTTTAAATCAGGTCTGCATGACTCCAGATTTCAAAAAATTGTCAAAGTTTTGTGCTTTGTTTTTACTAAGAGGTCAGTATGATACATTTAGCATGTGAGAAGAAAATAGATCAATTGACTTTAAAGTCTTTTAATATAAGTAGGAGACAAGTGGAGAGAACGCATTAAATAAAATTTTCAGTCTAACGTTTGGTGTCACTCATGAGGTCTGTTTTCTGAGGAAATCCATGTCTGTAGATATAGGTGCCACAGAAAGAGCAAAAATACAAACCAACCAACATATTCTTCAGGAGCCAATCAAAACCATTATTACTACTATAAATGAGTACTCATTCACTAAGGCAAATAAAAATAACACTAAAAATTAATAGCAAGTAAAGGCCAAAGATAATTAATTGCTAAATAAGTGTTACAGACAAAAAGTAGGGAAGGAGTTCAAAGAAGGGGACATTAACCTACCTGGGTTTGAAGAAATAATGTAAGTGAGGGTGACAACAGAAGGTGAGAACTTACTGTTGGGAACATGAATTACCACCGGCAAAGGAACTACAAGAGAGCTGCCTTAAAGTGATAGACCAACTGGGAAACCGCCCTGGTGTCCATCTACAAAAGTCCCTAAGTTATCAACAGAATAAATCATAAATGTTATGCCAATATTTTATTCGATGTCTTCACTTAGATGTCTCACAAGAGGCCAGCTGGCAGTCTGATATTGAATCCTTGATTTTAACCTCAAAATGTGTTCTTTACCTACTCTTCCTCTCAGTGAATGGTAAATTAAAAACCTGGAAGTCTTTTCCTTCCCTCTCTTTCACCTCCCTAATCAGTTCATCAGTAATTGCTGTTAACTCTTCTTTACAATTATATTTTGTCTGTTTCCCTCCTTGTCCATGATTACCACTATAAACCAAAACATCTTTATCTTTCTCATGGAAAGCCTCCTAACCAATTTCCTGCTCCTTCTGTTGCTCTCTTCTAATCCAGTCTACTCAGAGCATCTGAGTAAACTCTTAAAAAGTAAAATGTAAACCAAATCTTAACACCTGCTTACTACCCTACAGCGTATCTCATTACAAGTAGAATGAAATCCGAAGGCTGTCCATGCCTTGGCCTCTGAGTCTGTCTTCCCTCACACCTCTCTTCCCATTCACCACACACCAGCTGCACTGGCATTCTTTCAGTTCCTAGAACAGGCCAGCCTCTGGGTTTTGGAGGCTCTTCTCAAGAGTATTTACATGGCTGGCTGCTTCTCATCCTGCTGGTTTTGGCTTAACTCCACCGGCTCAGATAATCCTTTTCTGACCACTCAGTCCTTTTCCCACATTCACACCACTATCTTCTATAGTATATGACTCCTTTCCTTCACAGTACTTTGCAATTTCAAATGAATCTTCACATTCAGAATCTCTAATTGGTTTATTTTCCTAATCTTGTCTTCTCATTTCTTTAAAATGATTACTTCCTTTTATCTCTTAAAGCAACCTCACCATTTATATTGTATTTTACGTTTTAGTTTGTGGTAGGCTTTCTTTGTTTATTGTTTTTCTTCTTAATTCTTTTCTCCCCAGGTCCATCTTTATTCACTGCTCCATCAGACATCCATTATAATTTTTAGATACATATCTTTAATTTATATACATATACATATATATATTCTTTTAAATATGCAGTGCTATTTCCTACACATGGATGTGTAATGTGTGTAATTTACATAAATGTTCCTGGTTAGTAGTCTTTATTCTATTTCTTGCTGTTTTTACTCAGTTACATGTTTTAGAAATCTATGTTGTTGTGTATCCATCTAGCCATTGTTTCCAAGTGCTACATGTTACTCTATCAAATTTGATGTATTTGTTGTCTCAAGCTCCCTACTACCACTACAAGGCTGCAACAAATATACTTGCAAATATCCTTTATGGAACTGCTTCTCTGAGGGAAAAAAAAGAACAAGAGTTTACAGGCCATAGGAAGTTTCAGTATTGTATTTGACTAAGTGCTGCAGAACTGCCCCCAGCATGCTCGCTCCAATCTACAAAGTTTCATGGCTGATATTTGGTATTTATCCCATTTTCCAATTTTTTTTGCTGGTTAGATAAATATAAAGTGATGTTTCATTATTTTTAATTTGCATTTTCAAATTACTGTATGTTTAAGCATCTCTTCCTATATCTGTTAGCTAAATGAAGTTTCTACCCTTGTCCATTTTTTCCACTGAATTTCAAATATAGACACTGAACTTTCTTTCTGCATTTTTAAAATTAATTTTTACACTCAATATCAGTTGTATTAATTTCAGACACACAGCATAGTGTTTAGATAATCGTACATTTTACAAAGTGCCCCCTCCCCAATATTACCAGTATTCACTTGGCACTGTACAGAGTTATTAAAATATTATTGACTATATTTCCTATGCTGTACTTTACATCCTTGTGTCTGCTTTATAACTACTGATTTTTCCTTAATCTCTTCACCACGTTCACCTGGTCTCCTAATACCCTTAAGCCTCTAGCAACCATCAGTCCATTCTCTGTATTCATGAGTCTGTTTCTGCTTGGTTTGTTTGTTTCTTTGTTTGTTTGTTTGTTCTTTTGAACTTTCTTTTAGTTCTGATTTCTTAGACCAAGGATCTTCTATCTACAGACTTTGCAATGCACTTTTGGGCATTGATGTTCATTATATGTTTGATAATTTGAGGATATGAACTCATATTCCACAACAGAATCTTCCTGAGTATGTCCTAAGCTTTGGTGTCTCACTACAGAGTTTGGCTGCGTTGGTTCTTCATGGAGCAGATTTCTGAGGTGTTGTCCTTAGAGTACTTAGAAGTCTCCTATCTGCTTTATTTTACATGGGTAGTTTCACATTATTCCTACTTCACAGGAAATTCACTTTCTCATTTGGGAGAGTGACTATGTATTATTTAACTTTCTAAGAAAATTGTTACTATCATTTCTGTGGGTATAAGAAGAGTTTTGAACACTCATACCAATATCTTAAAATGGCCTTCTCTTGGGAAGGCTTTTTATTATTTGTTTACTTGAACGTTGTCTCTCTGCTTCTCATCTACTAGGTTATTAGTTCTGTGGAGGCATAAAGTATGTATATTTCACACAGTACATCCTCATTTTATTATTAGTTAGAACAATAACTGCCCCTGGTAACAACTAAAAACATATATCTTAGTGAGAGAATGAATGAAACATGTAGCCCAGGGTTTTCTCCAGAGCAGGGATCCCAATTAATGTTAGCACATTTACCTTCTCCTCTTCTCCCTGATACTTAGTAAAATTACTGCAATGGTACATATGGTATATTAGAGATATGAGAGTCAAAAACATGACCAGAAAAGACAAAATCGTGTTTAAATAGAAAAGTGGCAATGCAAAGCCTTTAATTGAAATTAATTGAAAATAAATAAGACAAAACTTAAAATTATAAAGGACTAATAGAACTCAGGTAGAAATAACTGTAGGATGATTGGCTTCAATAATAGGATTACCTGGAAAAGAAACAGGATACAAAGAGTTATCCATGTTGAATCTGATGTACTATGCAAGATCAGAAGTTGTTGAGTAGACTTTGTATATGTAGATAAAGGAAGAGTGGTTATAAATGCATACCTATAAATTATGAAGTTATACTTATATTGCACACAACTAAAATTATAAATTAGCAACATTTTTCTGAGGAAAAACATATGTATAGCCTAAACTAGATGGCTGACAATCAAATCCTATTAATTGCCATGTGGTGGAGGCGTGATTACAAAGATAATTTAAAAGATACATGCCACCAAAATTGGTCATAAAAATGCATTTTTCCAAAGAAGAAAGAAAGACACTAGGTGTGAAGATCTACAGGAAAAAAAATAATGCCTTACATTTACCAAGTATTATAAATGCATCACACACTGTTCTCTGTTTGGAGTTTGACTTGACCAGCTAAGGCTGGTTCAGAATGACCTCAGATGAAATAATTGGATTTTCTTCCACATGATAGCTTTTAAAATAAATTTTATTTTTAGAGAAGTTTTAGGTTCACAGAAAAACTGAAGAAAAGGTCAGACATTTCTCATAATCCCCTTCCTCTCCACATGCACAGCTTCCCTCATTATCAACTTCCACTACCAGAAAGGTACATTTGTCACAATCAATGAACCTAACACAGACACAATCACCCAGAGTCCATAGTATACATTACAGTTAACTTTTGGTGTTGTTCATCCTATGGGTTGGACAAATATATAATGACGCATCCATCATTATAGTATCACACAGAATATTGACCTAAATATTTTCATATCAATTTTCATTGACCTAAAAATTCTCTGTGCTCCACATATTCATCTACCCCTTTTCCCCTGGCAACCACTGATCTTTGCATTTTCTATATAGTTTTGTTTTTGTGGGGGTGTCATATAGTTGGAAGCACCACAGTATGTTGTCTTTTCAGATTGGATTCTCTTGCTTAGTAATATGCATTTTGGGTTCTTCCATGTCTTTTGGTGGCTTCATAGCTCACCCCTTTTTACCACTAATACTATTTTACTGTGCAGATGTACTATGGTTTATTTATCCAGTTACCTAGTAAAGGACATTCGTTATCACTTCCATGTTTCGGGAATTACAGATAAAGACTCTATAAATATCTATGTGCAAGTTTTGTGCGGATATGTTTTCAACTCCTTTGGGTAAATACCAAGCAGTATGACTGCTGGATCATAAGAACATGTTAAGTTTTGTAAGAAACCAACAAACTGTCTTCCACAGTGGCTGCACCATTTTGCATTTCCACTGACAACAAATGAGAGAATGAGAGAACATCATTTTGTTCTACATCCTCAGCAGCATTCGTTGTTGACAGTGTTCTGGATTTGGTCATTTTAATAGTTGTGTAGTGGTATTTCATTTGTGTTTTCATTTGCATTTCCCTGATGACATATAATTCAGAGCATCCTTTCTTAGGCTTATTTACCACATACAATATCTTATTATATTTATTATAAATTGCATAATATATATTTGGTGAACTGAAGGTCCTGTTAAGGTCTTTGGGCCCTTTTTTAACCATTTGTTTCTTTTCTTATTAGTAGGTTTTTAGAGTTCTTTGTACATTTTAGATAACAGTCCTTCATCAGATGTGCCTTTTGCAAATATTATTTGCAGTCTGTGGCTTTCCTTCTCATTCTATTGACAGTGTCTTCTGCAGAACAGATATTTAATTTTAACAGAGTCTAGCTTATCAATTATTTCTTTCATGGACCTCATCCTTGGTATTGTGTCTAAAAAGTCATCACCATACCCAAACTTGTCTAGATTTTCTCCTATGTTATATTCTAGGAGTTTTATCACTTTATGTTTTACATTTATGTCTATGACCCATTTTTACTTTTGTGAATTTTGTAAAGACTGTACCTACATTCATATTTTGCATGTGGATGTTTAGTTGTTCCAGCATCATTTGTTGAAAAAAACTGTCTTTGCTCCATTTCATTGCTTTTCCTCTTTGTCAAAGACCAGTTGACAGTATTTACAAAGGTCTATTTCTGGGCTTTCCATTATGTTTCATTGAACTATTTGCCTATTCTTTCACCAATACTATACTGACTTGTTTACTATAGTGTAAATACAAAGTCTTGACATTGGATACTGTCAGTCCTTTGACTTTGTTCTTCTCCTTCGATATTATATTGGTTGTTCTGAGTCTTTTGCCTCTCCATATATACTATAAAACAGTTTTTCTGTGTTTATAAAGTAATTTGCTGGGATTTTTAATTGAGATGACATTGAACTTATAGTTCAGTTGGGAAGAACTGGTACCATGACAATACTGAGTCTTCCTATCCATAAACATACAATATCTCTCCATTTAGTTAGTTCTTTTATTTCATTCATCAGAGTTATACTGCTTTTCTTATATATATCTTGTACATATTTTGTTAGATTTATACCTAAGTATTCTATTTTGGGGTTGCCAATTTAAATAGTATTGTGTGTTTAATTTCAAATTCCATTTGTTTCTTCCTGGTACATAGGAAACAAATTGACTATTATATATTAAACTTTTTTAAATTTTATTTTAACCTTTTTTATTGTTCAAGTACAGTTGCCTCCTATTTCCCCACAACACTCCACCCTGCCCCACTCACTCCCACCTCCCCTCCTTAATTATACCTCCTTTGGCTTTGTCCATGTGTCTTTTATACGAGTTCCTTCATGACCATTCCCAGTTTCCTCCTTCTTGCCTCCTCCCCCCTTCCGTCTGGTTACTGTTTGTTTGTTCTTTATTTCAATGTCTCTGGTTCTATTTTGCTTGTTTGTTTGTTTAGTTGAATAGGTTCTACTTATAGGTGAGATAATAATGTTCTCCAGTTCCATCCATGCTATTTCTTTCTTTCTGCTGCATAATATTCCATTGTATAAATGTACCATAGTTTTTTGATCTACTCATTTAATGATGGGAACTTAGGTTGCTTCCAACATTTAGCTATTGTAAATTATGCTGCTATGAACATTGGGGTACACAGGTTCTTTTTAATTGATGTTTCAAGAATCAGGGTATAATCCCAACACTGACATTGGTGGGTCAAAGCAGCTCCATTTTTAGTTTTCTGAAGAAATTCCATACTTTTTTCCACATCAGCTGCATCAGTCTGCATTCCCACCTACAGTGTTTTACGGTTCCCTTTTCTCCACAGCCTCACCAACACTTATGGTTCATCAATTTTTTCATATGGCCAGTCTGACCAGTGTGAAGTGGTATCACATTGTGGTTTGAATTTGCAACTTTCTGATGGCTAGTGATGCTGAGCATCCTTTCAAATGTCTTTGCGCCCTCTGTATGTCCTCCTTGGAGAAAAGGCTGTTCAAGTCCTTTGCCCATTCTTTAATTGGATTGTAAAGAGTCATGTGAGCTCTTTACATGTTTTGAAGATCAAACCCTGGTCAGAGGTATCATTGGCAAGTGTGTTTTCCCATACAATTGGTTACCTCTTCATTTTGCTAATATTTTCATTAGCTTTCAGGTGCTTTTTATTTTGATAAAGTCCCACTTATTTATTCTTTCCTTAATGCCCCTTGCTTAGGGGATACATTGATAAAAATATTCCTGCATTGGATATCTGAAATTTTCCAGCCTATATTCTCTTCTAAGATTTTTGTGGTATCACAATTTATATTTAACTCTTTTATCCATCTTGAGTTTATTTTTGGTGAATGTGTAAGTTGGTGGTCAAGTTTCTTTTTTTTTTTGCATGTGGCTGAACAGTTCTCCCAACACCATTTGTTGAACAGGCTACTTTTACTCCATTTCAAGCTTCTGCCCCCTTTGTTGAATATTAATTGACCATAGAGGCTTGGGTTTATTTCTGGGCTCTCTATGCTGTTCCATTGGTCCATGTGCCTCTTTTTATGCCAGTACCAGACTGTTTGATTACCATGACCTTGTAATATAGTTTGATGTCAGGTATGGAGATCCCTCCTACTCTCTTCTTCTTTCTCACAATTGCTGAAGTGATTCAGGGTCATTTATGGTTCCATATAAATTTTAGAAATGTTTGTTCTATGTCTGTGAAATGTGTCATTGGTATTTTAATAGGGATTGCATTCAATCTATACATTGCTTTGGGTAGTATGGTACCCTTGATGACTGTAATTACGCCAATCCATGAGCATGGTACATGCTTCCATTTTTTTGTGTGTGTCTTTTTTAATTCCTTTCTTCAGTGTTGTGTAGTTTTCTGAGTACAGGTCTTTTTCCTCCTTGGTTAGGTTTACTCCTAGGTACTTTATTTTATCTGTTGCTATAGCAAATGGGATTTTCCCCAATTTCTGTTTCTGATATTTCATTGTTGGTGTACAAAAATGCCTTTGATTTCTGAATACTGGCTTTGTATCCCACTGTTTTGGCCAATTCACTGATTAGGTAGAGTAGTTTTTTGATGCAGGCTATAGGATTTTCTATGTACACTATCATGTCATCTGTGAATAATGACAGCTTTACTTCACCTTTTCCAACTTGGTTGCCTTTGTTCTCTTTTTCTTGGCAGATATCTGTGGCTAGGACTTCTAATACTATGTTGAATAGGAGTGGTGAAAGCAGATATCCTTGTGTTGTTCCTGATCTTAGTAGGAAGCTTTTCTTTTTATCCGTTGAATATAATGTTGGCTGTAGGGTTTTTTTTCATATATCCTCTTTATTATGTTGAGATATGCTCCTTCTACTCCCAATTTGCTGAGTGTTTTTATCATAAATGGGTGCTGTACCTTATCAAATGCTTTTTCTGCATCTACTGATATGATCATGTGATTTCTGTCTTTGCTTTTGTTTATGTTATGTATTACATTTATTGATTTGCAATGATTGTACCATCCTTGCATCACTGGGATGAATTGCACTTGAACATAGAGTATGATCTTTTTAACATATTGCTGGATTCAGTTTCCCAATATTTTGCTGAGGATTTTAGTGCCTATGTTCATCAGTGATATTGGCCTGTAGATCTTTCTTTGTTGTGTTTTTATCTGGTTTTGAGATTAAGATGATGCTGGCTTCATAAGAAGATTTTTGGAGTCTTCCCTCTCTTGGGTTTTTTAAAATAATCTGTGAAGGATTGGGGTCAGCTCTCCTTTTAATGTTTTGTAAAATTGTCCTGTGAAACTCTCCGATCTGAGGTCTAAGGCTTTTGTGTGCCAGGAGTTTTGTTACTACTTTGATTTCACTATCTGTTCTCAGTCTGTTCAGGCTTTCTGCTTTTTCTTCATTGGGTTTTGGAAGATTATACATTTCTAGAAATTTATCTGTTTCACTCAGGTTTTCAAATTTCTTGCCATGTAATTGTTCATAGTAATTTCTTGCATTCCTTTGTATTTCTGTGGTATCAGTTGTAATCTCTCCTCTTTCATTTATGATTTTGTCTATTTTGGCCATCTTCCTTTTTCTTAATGAGTCTGCTTAAAGGCTTGTCAACTTTGTTTATCTTTTCAAAGAATCAACTCCTGTATTCATTGATCCTTTGAATTGTTCTTTTAGTCTCTAGGTCATTTAATTCTGTTCTGATCTTGATTATTTCCTTCCTTGTACTCAGTGTGGGCTTTGTTTGTTGTTGTTACTCCAGTTCTTTTAGATGTATGATTAGACTGTCCATTTGAATTGTTTTTGTCTTTTTTAGATAGGCCTGTATTGCTATAAACTTCCCTTTCAGGACTGCCTTCTCTGTGTCTCATACGTTTTGGACTGTTGTGTTTATTTTCACTTGTTTCCATAAACTTTTGGATTTCTTCCTTGATCTCATTATTGACCCATTCATTGTTTAATAGAATGCTATCCAATCTCTATAAATTTGAGTGTTTTAGAGTTTTCCTTAAGGTTGGTTTCTAGTTTCAGGCCTTTGTGGTCCAAGAAAATGCTTAATATGATTTCAATTTTCTTAAATTTGTTGAGGATTTGTTTTGTGTGCCATCATGTGGTCTGTCTTTAAAAATGTTCCATGTGCAATTTGAAAAGAATATGTATTTTGCTTCTTTGGGGTGGAAGCCTCTGTGTGTGTGTGTGTGTGTGTGTGTGTGTGTGTGTGTATCAGTTAAGTCCATTTGATCTAGGGTATTGTTCAGTTCCACAATATCATTGTTGATATTTTGTTTGGAAGATCTATCCATTATTGACAGTGGGGTGTTAAAATCCCCTAGTATAAGTTTGTTGCTGTCTATATCTTTCATGAAGTCCTCCAAGATTATCCTTATATATTTGGGTGCTCCTATGTTGGGTGCACATATGTTTAGAATATTTATATCTTCTTGATGGAGTCTTCTCTTGAGTATTATTAATTGTCCTTCTCTGTCTCTTTTTATGTCCTTTGTTTTGAATTCTATTTTTTGTGATATAAGTTTGCTACACTGGCTTTTTTTTTATCCTGCCCATTTGCTTGAAATATTTTTTCCAACTTTTCACTTTCATTACATGTAAGTGTTTTGTTCTGAGGTGAGTATCTTGTTGGCAGTATATGTGAGGGTCGTGTTTTCTTATCCATTCAGCTACCCTATATCTTTTGATAAGAGTATTTAACCCATTTATATCTAAGGTTATTATTGATAGGTACTTATTAATTGCCATTTTACCCCTTGGCCTTATATCCTTCAACCTTGCAATAATCACCTATTAGTTTTAGGAGGATTTTGTCATTTTTTTCAGATTCTCTACATAGATATTGATATCATCTGTAAACAAAGATGGTAATATTTCTACCTTACCAATCTCTATAACTTTAATTTCCTTTTCTTGTCTATTATATTAGCTAGAATTTTTACTCTGATATTGAGAAGGAGTGGTGAGGGGGTTCCACATGATATTGCATCCTCCATCACACCAGCCCTGGCTTGTTCAAAAGGAGACGCAGGATCCTGGAAAAAAACAGAAGAGTACATGGTTTTTTTAGACTTAGAATCCAAACTAGCACAACTATTCTCTTCCTCACTATAGTATCTAAATAATATTGCTAAGATGTCCCTAATATAAGAATAATTAAATAGATCCACTCCTAAAGAAAGGAGTTTTCAAAGTCACTTTGCAGAGGCCAAGATTGAAAGGAAGCCACTAATTGAAGCTTTTGATACCAACCCACCTCAAAAAGTTAAAAGCGTCTTGTAGATCAAAAATATTTTTGCAAGAAAAAAATTGAGATTCAACAGGAAGAGAATATCACATTATGGGGTTATTTTACTCAAATTAGAATCTGTGCATCAGTATAGAAATTCATTCATTATTGAGTGGAAACTACATATGTAGTATTCTACAATATGCTAGAGACACAGAATAATGAAGCAATACCCCTATTTTCAATGTCCAGTGAAGTATACAGACAGGACAACAAATTTTTATCATAAGATATGATAAATTTATAATGAATCAACCACAGAGTAAAATGGGATCAGGAAAAAAATAGTCTTGAACACAAGTAGGTAATGAGGTGATAGTCTCTAGCAGAATAATTAAACATGCAGAAAGAAATAACATAAGTATCTAGATTCTTCCCCTTTGGTTCTATTCTAATGACACAGGGTGTGTCTGGGACCATAATTTATCTGAATTAAATGCTGTCACCCCTTTCTTTATTTTCTACTGATCTCTGTTCCAACCTGTCTTCTCATATCCTGGTCACCACAGCACTGGCCGCATCTTCTGTAATTTTGATTTAGTACAGACCAACTAGTTAACTAGTTAACCCTCTAACTACCACCTCTCTCTATTCTGCCTCCAACATGTACTACAGTGTTTGTATCTCACTCGCCTGTATCTGTTTTAGCTCCAATGTCTTAGGCTTTTTAGAGAGAACAGACATTTTATTTTCAATAATAATAAGCACACTCCAAATTACTAAGCTTTAAAGCACTAATATTCTGACTTCAAATTCTCACTAATACTGTGATGCCTCCACCAAAAAATAAAAAACAAAAATTGTAGGAACTAATGCCAAATTTATGTTAGAAAATGCTAGAAAGAAATCCACAGGATACAATTTATTTTGCAACTCTTTAAATAAATGGGTTCTTATAAAGGGCCATAGCCAAATAGTCTTAATAACAAAAGATAAAGTAAAATAAAACATGTAGTAAGTACATGGTATGAAAATATTTGTAGGTGTCTCTAATAACATTTTTTGTCTGTAAAGTTGCATAATGAAACACAAACCCTCTGCTAACTTCATTAGGAATCTATTAAGCTAGCAGGACTCTAATACACAAATGGAATAATTGCATTCATCAACAGCGGGAGGACAATTTACCAGAAGAAGAAACCATTTAGATGGCACAATTAAGTCATATTTCTTCTCCTTTTTCTCCAGATAAATTAAAAAGATAAGCATTAACGTTATTTATGGTTTTCAGCATTCTCCCATGGTTTCCTTTCTTGCCCAGTTTTACGATCACTTATTGTCAAGCTCCCTCTATGTATCACTCTCAGTTACGCATCCACAGTCACCCCTCCCCCTTTCCTCCTTCCTCATGAACTTTGGTGCAAGCCCTAGCACAGAAGCGGAGCTTGAATAATCTAGCCAATCATAGGAATTCCACTGACATGGGCATGTACTGTGGTTTTATCCGGTGAGAAAGAAGAGTAAGGCTACTGGGAAGCTTCTGGAAGCAGTGTCTATGGTCATAAAAAGAGATAAGGAAAAGATGGTTCCACCTCTTCTGGATGTCATTATATCTCCATGTAATTAATACCTGGGACTGTAGCAACCATATTGTACCATATGGAGAAAAAAAAACCCACCATAACAAAAATAACAGAGAGACAAGATAGAAAAATCTGGGTCCTTAATGACTTCACTATATTCTCTAATTAACCAACCTTAGAGAAGATTTAACCTACATGACAAAATAAATGTCTCACATTTAAACTTTTTGGTATTGGTACTTTAATGTTGCATATAGCAGAAAGTATTCTAACCAAAAAACACACCCTAAATACAAATTTATTTATTGTGAACTCTTGTAGAAAAGAGTTTGGACAGAGCAGTTATACACCAAACTCTTTAGTATTTATTTAATAGAGGGAAATCAGCACTAAGGAATGGTGAGACCACTCTAACTAAATTATTTCAGTAGCTATCATGAAATAGACAAATTAAAACCATCAGAATGAGGTGTAAATTTGTCTTAAAATACTAGTATTACTATACTGAAATGTTTTTAATTTTAGTGACTATTGAGACAAAATAATACTATGAAGTTGTAATAAATTAATAACTTCTAGAGTCAATAAAATTGTTGTTCTTTTAAAAATAGAAACAAATATTTCTTTATTGATACTGCACATAAAAAAATAAGTGACATAGAAAGAGTGAAACATATTTCATATCAGAGGCAATGTACTTACGTAGTCATGCTAAGAAATCTGAACTCATTCCCCGGCCCCTAAAGTTTCTGTTTATCATAGCAACACAGGTCACATTCCAGAGGATTCACTGAAAGGAAAGCAAGCAGTAATGATAGTTACTCTTTGAAATTTTCACTTGTTCTCCTTACTGCTTATGGCCAAAAATATTGCAGCTATAGCTCTTGCCATTTATTAAAATACCAATGCTGCCTGTGATGACAAAATATGGGATTCTGAGTTACTTACAGAAAATCTTGCAGAATAAAACAGAAAAAAAATATCATGAGTAGTGATCTGAAAGTGAGAAATGCTCTGCCATCTAACTGTGTGACCTGGAGCACATCCCCTTATATCTCTGATCTTCATGTAAAATAAAGGTTTGAGAACAAATGACCCTTGCAGTCCTTTCAGCTCTTACGTTTCATCCATTATCACTACCACAAATACAGGATACATAGCACACTTTGATTATATCCTAGGAACTGGGCTAAGTGCTTTATGTACTAGATCTAATTTAATTATCCCAATAGCCATATGAGGCAAGTATTCTTTTCTAATCCTTTTAGAAATACCCATTCTAAAAATTAGAAAACAAGCTCAGAGAGGTTAAGTGGTTTGCTCAGCACACCAGCTAGATGTCTATAATTTACTGTTCTGGATTACTTATTTCTAGTCATGAACAAATGACTAGGGACAGAACAAGTCTGAAACATATTATGATGCATCCCTGTGTGGTACTTTGCTCTGAGAAATTACAGTCACCAGAATTATGTTAATATATGTTTTTAAAAAAAGTAGGAAAAAAATTTCAAGCCATGTTTGTCAAGGTATAAATAAAATGTGGTAAGATAAATTTTCAATTTTAATTACCCTTTTTCATCAATATATAGTAGGTTTGCTTATGTAATGATAAATGTTTTCCTATCATACTTTAAATGTGCATCTGTCTTTCAATACAATCTCACTATAAATTTTATATATTGCTCTTTATGGTCAACAACAAGAAGAAACTTTTGAAATAAAGAGTACTGAATTTGATTTTCTGATGTTTTAAGTTTTTAGTTCACTTAACAGTTGGACATCCAACACATATACCATTTTATTCTGAAAAACATGAGAGTCTGCTCTAGACACCACCCACTTGCTATTGTAATAGATAGGATTACTGAGTATATATACCCTTTTAAAAAGATAGGATACACAATTGCCTCCCATGACCATGATGGCAAGACTGCAGTTACGATCAGCACCTAGAGAAAAAATGCATAATTGCCATCCACTAAATTAACAGAGAGAGAGAGAGAGATTGATTAGAGGCATAATAGCCAAAGCAGTAGAGAGAATAAACAACCTTCAGTCTTTATTTTGAGCAGAAGAGAAAAAAGACAATTTACACTCGAAAGTACTATCTCAGGAGAAATCTTTTGTTGAAGGATGACTCATGTCTTTCACAAGTTCCTTTTGCTCATTCTCCAGAAGAAACAAACAAAAACTAGAAGGTGAATATAAAATCAAAAAGCAAAAGAGGTCTAGCTAGCCCTTGCAGCAGGAAAACAAATTATGATGACTTCACCAGTGACAATGATAGAAGACTTTATATAGAGTGAAGTTTTAGAAAGCAAGACAGGAAATTAATATTTCCTTTGGAAGTTTACTTTTACCTAGAAAATCATATTTATACCCATCGTCAATTATCATATGTCTGTGGGAATTACAAAATGTAGATGGTGTCATAATAATATGGGAGCTGGGTTAAAAGCTATTTCAATATGGAGGTTTTAAGAGATTTTTTTTCTTCACATTTCTTGCTTATATTAAATATAAAGTTCCACCAGGCACACATTTTTGTCATTCAAATTTACCAATACTCAACAAGAAAAAAGAGGAGGGCTGACTTTTCTGTTTTTACTAATAGAAATTTATGTAGATAAAAACATGTGCTCTGAAAGATACAGATGGGGGTAGAGAGAGAAAGAAAAGGAGAGAGGGAGAGAGAGAAGAAGGAAAGAGAGAGAGGAAAGAAGGAGAAGAAGAAAGAAGAAAGAAAGAAAGAAAGAAAGAAAGAAAGAAAGAGAGAGAGAGAGAGAGAGAGAGAGAGAGAGA
>PVIA01016216.1:0-19800 GCA_004024845.1 Tonatia bakeri | reverse complement strand
GTATTTTTTCAGTTTTACTATGCCAAAACAAAACTTTTAATATTCATTTTGTCATACTAATACTAAAAAAATAATTCATTTATTATCTAAAATTTAAATTTAACTGGGCATCCTGTGTTTTATTTGTTACCTTTGGCCGCTCCAGGTTGAAGGCAATTTTGGGAGCAGCAGAGGGTCCCAATTCTCAGACCAAACTGGGTACATGACAGTTTAGGAGGAAGAAGGAGAGAGGACTGGAGGTCTCAGGCTGCCCTGAACTTTGCCAAATGGATTAGTGCTACCTCTGTTTGTTTTAAAGGGATTCATTCACTTATTCGTTCAGTCGTCTTCTTACCCACCATCCTGCGTCCACCATTCATCCATTCCCTCCCTGTTGAACACCTGCTCTGTGCCTGGCACTAGGTTGGACATTGGGAGGGGGTGGTTTCTTTCCTTGGGCAGTTGATATGCCAGACAAGGATACATATATTACACCATAAAGTACATGATAAACTACTTGTTACAATTTTAACCAGGTCTGATGATGGTTGCACAGAAAACCTGGACAGGCGGTCAGGAAAGGCTTTCTTGAGGAAGTGCCATTCAAACTGAGTCACGTGGGATTAGTAGGAGTCATGATGTGAAGGAGGAGTTGAGGGTAAGTGTGCCTCACCAGGCAGAGCAGCACAGACCAAGCTGGGAAGCACTGCGGTGTGGGGAGGGCACCAGGAAAAGGTCCAGCGTGAGGAACGTGAGGGAAAGCAGTATAGATGGGGCTGGAGAAGCAAGCGGGGGCAGGGCTGGTGTGGATGGCCGCAGCTCCCTCGGTCAGCGCACTCATGGTCGAGAGAATGGTGGTGCCCCACAGTTGTCCAGGACGTGCCAGCATGGCCATACGTGGCATTTATCAGCTCGAACCCACATAGATTTATGAGCCATGGTAAGGACTGTGAATGTTACTTGTTGGAGTCATGGGATGGTGTGGCCAGCTTTGTATTTTAGAGAGACCCTCTCTTTGCTGGGTGGAACATGGGTGGCAGTGGGCCCGGGAGAGATTAGGATAGGCCTGTGAGGAGACCTTTGTTGTCATCGAAGTGAGCGACAGTGGTGGTTTGACCTGGGGTGCCTGTGATGCAGGAGGAGAGGTGTGGATCGACAGGAGAGAGCTCCAGGTGACCAGAGGGATGCCATTTGGACACGGGTTGGACGTGAGGGTCGTGAGTGAAGGAGACGTCAGCTAAGTTTCCGGCTTGGGAAGCGGGGCGGATGGAAGGATGGTGGTGGTGCTCTCAGGACGGTGAGCGTGGCTACTGTGAGGTCATTAGAGAGATAAAACATAAAGTTCCAAAAGGTTTTTAGTTAAAATGTAAATAATTTCAGCCAAATTCACCTCATACTTTGTTTTATGATTAAACTGAAGTAAGCTTCTCAGTCTTTTGGCCCAAACATTTTCTTGATATACTACATCATTTATTTTCGGTTGTTTATTTTTTTTTCTCCCTTTCTTAGGGAAATATAGTCCTACCACACGACAATTTCCTCCTGCATACTTAAGCAAGCTAAATGCATTAAGATATTACCACATTTCAGTGTTTCTGAAACACGCGTTAAATAACATTGTGTCGTTGCAGAACTTGGGCTGCATCTGGGAGTCGATGGCAACGTAGAGTCACTGCCAGTGGGACAGCCATTGTTATGTGGTCATCACTGTCTGGGTATTTGCACACTTGTGTCTTATTGCTGGTGGCCAAGCTGACCACTCAGCTCTGTGACGCTTCAGTCAGCAAACTGTGTGAAGGATCGTTTGAGGAGGGACTATGAATTGTGGTTGTCTGGAAACCTTTCATTGACCCCTCCAAGAAGATTAAGAAAGTTCCAGCATCCACACTTGCAGACTCGTGTCACAGCTTGCAAGAAAACTCTGGAGACAATGACAGAACTCTGAGAAAAGCTGTATCACCAGTGCAATTGTGCAGTGAGTGGCACGGTGTGAAAAAGAAATGCGCATTCTTCGCTATGAGTCGGGATGGTCTAGAAGAATTGAATTCTGAACATAAAGGAGTTTTAAGAATACCCTGCCCATTTCCTTTGCTTATTATAACACCCCTTTTTATGAGTGTATAAGAATAATATGTAATAAAAGTCTGAAGAAGTCTAAAAGAGCTTTTTAAGTAGGTGTAACATAAAAAAGTATGAGCGATGAGAGAGCTTTGTGCCATAGTTTAATTGGTAGTGTTTTTCCTTTTTTAGGGCTACGTAAAATAGTGGTGAGTCACAGATGAATCTCACAAGTATAACGCTGAGTGATAGGAGCCATAAACAAAAGAATATATAATGCGTGATGCTACTTACATAAAGCTCCAGAAACACAGGCCAAACCGAGGTCTAGTGTTATAAGCCCAGCAGGTGTTCTAGGAGGACAGAGAGGACACGCATGGGACTTCTGAAAGGCTGCATCATTCTATTTCATTTAATCATTTTTATTGTTATTCTGTTACAGTTATCCTATTTTTCCTCCTTTGTCCCCCTCTGCCCATCCCAACCCCGCTCCCACTGACAAACAAAACAGAACCACAGACATGGAAACAAGGAAGAGATGTTCTGTTTCTTGACCCAGCTGATGGTCACACAGATACTCGCTTGGTGATGATTCATGGAATTATACATTTATGTTTCATACACTTCGTGTGTACTAGACTTCAATGAACATTTTTAAATGCTGTGCATTATAATTATTAGCATCTTAGACTTGGTGAAATGCAGGAACACGTGTGTAGTGTTTTATTTCCTCTCTTCCCTAGTACGTAGGCTTCCCTAATTAGAGGCATCTACTTTGTCTCCAGGAGAATTAGAGTGGATGTAGCAGGAACATGGTAACACATTTGGGGGTGTCACAAAATAGCCTCTTGATAACCCACAGGGGAGGGCTCCAGCGGAGGAGGGTGTAGAGTTTGTGCTATAACTGCGTGTGTTACGTGGCATGGAGAAGGGGCAGCAGCCGTCGACCACTGTGCACCAGAGGTGAGAGTCACCATGGCTGGAGGGAAGTGGAGATGGCCAAGGGCGTGGGAGAGGCCTTAAGGAGGGGGCCACACCTAGCAGAAATTCTGTGGAACAGAGGTGAATTAACATGAGGATACAGCCAAGCACTTTCTGAGACCAGGGCCAGGATTGGTACATTAACGTCTGGGAAGAGTTATGGTGTTTATTTCTAGGTACTAGTACCACGTGCTTTTAAAAAATATATTCATGCTTCCTTGTGTTTTCAGAGTCTTCCACAGTTAACATGTATTATGCTTATATTAAGAAAATTATTTTAAATTTAAAAATATAAGCTGGAATGCCAGTCCCTGCTGGGCTGTGCATGGTACTGGTGCCTGGTGGTGCCCGTGGATGCCCTTACAGTCCAGACGGTGCATTTGCAGCATCCTGAATCTTCCGCCCTGCATGCGGTATGCTGAACACCAAAGGTGGGGTGGGTACCCAGAGCTTCCAACTGAGAGAGCTGTATGCAGACCCATCATTCTGAACGACCCAAGCTTTCAGTTGCCCAAACTCTCACTTGGTGCCTTTTGTCTTCTGTAGCGTAAACACAACTGTACAGAACGTTGGACAGATGCAGTCTGTTGGAGGCAAATGTGAGTGTGGTTTGAAACGACCCTTTTTTTTGCCAGTGGCGGCAGCTTTCATCTCAGCCACTCCTCAGCAGAGCACATCACCATATGGCACCCCTCCATTCCTCTGTGAGTGCTTTGAGGATGCTTAGATGTGGAGAAGAATGAAACATAGCCAGTGGCCTCAGGGAGCTCACAGTCTCCGAGGAGAAGCAGATTGCATACAACTAATCACAGTACAGTGCGATGTCTACTGCAGTAGAGGAGGGGAGGGACAGATTCTCCTCCCTGCCTGTGGCATATACCTTCCTGTGGCATATACCAAGGCTAGAATACCAGTGGGAGATGCTCTTTCAGCTAGTGATGCCTAAGGGATGAGCTGGGGGGGATTAATCCTGGCAGTGCGATAGAGCTGATCACTCTTTTGATAATTCGAGAGTGAGGCCAGGGTGGGTACCTCTCCCCTCCTCCCCAAAGGATCTGGGAACCCCTTTTCCTGCTCCAACCTCCAACCTAACGATGGGTCCAAGTGGCTGAAAAATTGCACTGGAAACTGGGCACAAGAAGAATGGGCAATGGCTTTAATGAGCTAAGGGTCCAGTGGGGAGAGGATGAAGAGAATGAGGGTCCAAGTCAAAGAGACTTCCAAGTTGGGTAGTGCCTCCAGGGATATCATGTCTAAGAATCAAGGAGAGGATGCTTGTAGGTGTTGGCACTGTGTCGTAATAAAGAGACAATTCCAACCTCCCTCCCAAGGGAAGACTGTTTGGGTAGTCCTCTGGATTGGGTATGAGGGATTGCCTGGCTATGCATATTTGTCTACGGGCTTTATAACTTCACTCTTCTGGATAAAGGGCATGATTTTAGAGCTACAGCCTCTCTGCATATGTGTACAGCAAGCATTATTGATATTTGCAAGGCGTTGTCCTAGGTCCTGAATATTCACCTGTGGGGGTGGGCAGCACAAAGGAGGAAGTGATTGAGAACACTTGAGAGAGGAGGGGTCAGCAAGGCTTTTCAGTGGGTAAGCTTTCGAGCTAGACCTTGGGGGACAAGGAAGGCGTTGCCGTGGGAGAAGGCAGCAGAAGGCAGTGTGCCAATGCAGTCTCACAGGCGTGCTCACGGTCTAGAGGCTGTGGGTGTTTGGGTGTGGGCTGGACCTGAAGAGGTGGGTAATTGTGGTTACATGTGGGTTGAGTTGGTCCCACGGTCATATTTGGTTGGGTGAGCACAGAGTTTTTTAAAATCTGAATTTAAATGTCTTTGAAGGGGCTTTGCCTCCCTGTTCACTTCAGCCCCTACCACTTCTTTTGTCCCTCGTGCCTGGCCCACTGGCCCATTTCTCCCACCTACATTAAGTACACATAGTGACATCTGAAAACATTTGAGTTTGGAAGTTGTTGGGTAGGATTTTTTTTTTAAATTAAAAATGTTAATCCCTGAGCAATGTGGCTTAATTGGTTGAGTATCGTCTCCAAAAGTGAAAGGTCGCCAGTTTGATTCCCCATCAGGGTCCACACCTGGGCCGTGGGCCCAGTCCCCCATCAGGGCGTGTGTGAGAGGCAAGTGACTGATGTTTCCCTCACACAGTGATGTTTCGCCGCTTTCTCCCTCCCTTCCCCTCTCTCCAAAAATAAATAAACTAGAATCCTTAAAAAAATAAAAATGTTTTAAAACAAAGGATAACCTAAATGTAGCAAAAAGCACAAGTTATAAGTGTATGTGGTGCAGTGAGTGCTTCCAGTCCAAACATATCCATGCAGCCAGCACCCACTTTGAGAAATGGGTCATTGCTGGTGCCCCTCAGTTTCCACCACACCTGCTTTTAGCCACTGCCATCCCCGAGGGTAGCCACTCCCCGTCTTCCAGCAGAATAGATTGCTTTGCTTGCTTTTGAACTTTGTATAATTGAATCACACACTAGGGTCCTGTGTCTGGTTTCTTTCACTTAGCATTTTATTTGTCACACTCATCCACGCTGTTGCCTGTAGCTGTCTGTTCATTCTCATCACTGACTGCACTCCATCGTGTGATTCTATGACAGTGTAGTTATCTGTTCTGTCCTTTCTACCATGGATGGGCATCTTGGTCGTTTCTAGTTTGGGGGTCATTGTAAGTAGCGAGCGATGCTAAGAAAATCCTTATACGTATCTCTTAGTGAATATATGTGCCTACGTGCACATATACGTAGGAATGGGATTACTGGGTCATCTTGTGTGTATCTATCCCACTTTAATAGATACTGCCTAATATTTATTCAGAGCACTTCTACAGATTTGCGTTTCCAACACCAGTGGTCCCTCCACATCTTCGCCTTGGCTGGAACTTCAGCTGTGTGGTGGAGAATGGAGAGGCACAGAGCTAGAGAAATCGACAGCAGTAGATACTAAGAAAGTGGTACTGCACTGGATTGTTTATTCATTCACTCAACAAATATTTGGTGAAGATTTGCTATGTGCCTGGTACTGTGCCAGGATCTGGAGATGGGTCAGTAAAGGGATGCACAGAATCCTGTTTTCATGGAGATTACAGTCTCTTGGGGAAAGAAGCACCCGTTGTCAGAAGAGTCTCCGTGCCTGGGCCAAGCCCTTTGTTTGCTGATTTCCATTCCAGCTCTGGCAAACAAGTGGGTTTCCTTCCGGCCCCGCCCAGTGTCTCTCAGGCTACAGTCTGCTGGGCCCCCACTAATTCTGACTGGCTTCCCTGGGGGTTATTGATTGCTTGGCCATCTGGATGCATTTAGACTCCAAAACTCCAATGTCACTCCTGGAGGTCGATTAGTGTGTGCCAACTGGATCTTCACAGCTTGGTAGTGATTCCAGGTTTTTGATTTATCATCTTTGTTTCTCTTGCCAATGGGTGCTGTGAAAGACGAGGTCCCCACCGCAGCCGCCATGGGGCCCTCGTGAAATTCACACTCCTGTGGATTAACCAAGGAACTTCCGTCCCTCCACACACCTCGCTTTGGTGATCGGAAATTGTAAAAGTCTTTTTCGTGCTTGGATAATTGTGTCCTTCCTATTGAGATGCCAAATATCAGCTTTCTCATAATGCCTGGGCATGGTACGAGGGTGGACCAGACAGCAAAGAGTTTCTCCATAGCCCACAGGGAAGAAGTTGTTTATATTGCTTCAGGGTGATTGTTGGAACTGGGCCAAACTGGGGAGGGTTTAGAGCAGGGGCGTCCGACCTTTTGGCGCCTCTGGGCCACACTGGAAGAAGAAGAGTTGTCTTGGGCCACACGTTAAATACACAAACACTAATGAAAACTGATGAGCAAAAAAAAAAGGTCTGTGTATAATTTTTGTACTATCTTCCACCACAGATGAGCAAAAAAGTCCTCACATAATAACCCTGATTATGCAGCGGCCCTTTTGGTAATCTTTTAAAATCATCAAGCAGATCCCAAGTTTGTAACCACTAATATAGAAAATGTTCATATCTAAGTAAAAAAACATCATCGTATGTACATTTATTTTACGTGGCATTGTAACACGTAATCACAAAAAAGTCTCATAATGTTTTAAGTAAATTTACGATTTTGTGTTGGGCCGCATTCATAGCAATCCTGAGCTGCATGCAGCCTGTGGGCCATGGGTTGGACACCCCGGTTTAGAGCATCACTTAATGTGGGTGCAGGGCAAGCCTTGCCCCACATTTATTCCACCACAGTTAGTGTGCCGGGTGTTTGTGCTAGGCACTGACGACCAATTGGTGAGCAAATTCTGGTCCCTGCTCTGGCCCAGCTGAGTGTAATGGGGGAAACATATGCCAATAACAAAAAAATACAATGCAGTGTATAAGCACCACCATGGAGAAGGCCAGTGTGCTCGGGGATGGTGAAGAGGGCGCACCCACTGACTCTGATAGAAGGAAGGCTTTCTGGAAGCAGAGCCACTACACCGAGACCTGAGGAAGCTATAGGAGCGTGGGAGAATGGGGGAGAGTTTTACAAGCACAGAAACAGTGTATGCGAAGTCCTGGAAGGAAGAGAACGCGGTGACTTCATTCTCTTTATGGACCAGTTATAGTCCATTGTACGTGCGTACCACATCTTTGTCCAGTTACCTGCGGCTGCATTGTGCTTGGTGGGGTGCAGAAGGTGAGAGGAGAGCGTGTCTCAGACACGGGCCCTTGAAGCCAGTGTCAGAAATTTGGATTTCTTCCTGTAGCAGAGAGGGAGGCCAAAATGGTTAATGCTGTATTTTGGAGTACTACCCTTATGACTTTGACTTAGGGGCTCATTTATTTTTCAAAATTTTTGATTACCGTTGACATTCAGTATTATTTTACATTAGTTTCAGGTGTATAGCATAGTGATTAGATATTTATATAATTTACCGAGTGATTCCCCTGATAATTCTAGTACCCACCTGGCACCGTATATAATTAGTTATTACAGTATTATTGATTGTATTCCCCACGCTGTACTTCACTTCCCTGTGACTGTTTTGTAACTTACACATTTGTACTTTTTAATCCTTTCCCCTTTTCACCTAGCCTCCTCACCCTGTCCCCTCCGGCATCTATCAGTCTGTTCTCTGTATGTGTGAGTCTGTTTCTGTTTTGTTTGTTCATTTATTTTGTTCTTTAGATTCTGCAGATAAGTAAAGTCATATGGTATTTGTATTTCTCTGTCTGACTTACTTCACTCAAGTTCAATGACCTCTAGGCCCTTCCATGTTGTCACAGATGGTAAGACTCCATTCTTTTTTACGGCTGAGTAATATTCCATTCCATACACACACCACCTCTTTATCCAGTTGTCTATTGATGGGCACTTAGGTTGCTTCCCTATCCTGGCTATTGTAAATAATGCTGCAGTGAACAGAGGGGTGCGTATATCTTTTGGAATAAGTGTTTTGGATTTCTTCAAATAAATACCCAGAACTGGAATCACTGGATCATAAGGTAGCTCCATATTTATTTTTTTGAGGAAACCCTATACTGTTTTCCACAGTGGCTGCTCCAGCCTGCATTCCCGCCAACAGTACGTGAGGGTTCCTTTTTCTCCACATCCTTGACTCTTGCTGTTTCTTGATTTATTGGTGATAGCCATTCTGACAGCTGTGAGGTGAGAGATATCTGGTTGTGGTTTTAATTTGCATTCCTCTGATGAGTAGCGACGTTGAGCATCTTGTCATGTGTCTACTGGCCACCTCTATGTCCTCTTGGGAGAAGTGTCTATTTAGGTCCTTTGCCCATTTTTTCATTGGATTGCTTGTTCAGGGGCTCACTTTTGAAACCACTGAGCGTTTCCCCCACAGTTTTGTAACGCATCATGTTACGTGTTTGCACAGTCAACAGCGTCTTCTACCTGTTTCACCTGCTCGGAGGGGTGGCTGCTGTTGCGGATACTGTCGACGCCCCACCACGTATCTCCCTGGCTCTGTCTGAATTCACCGGCAGTGGTGGACAGTTTCCACCTGCGTCTGTCTTCTGTGCCTGAGGGCTTCCTCTGGCACCAGGGAGAACGCTGTCTGGAGTCAGTGTCCAAGGGAACCGTCAAATGGTGGAGCCTGGGGATCGTCGAGCCAATGCCCCATCCTCCTCATCCTCCCGGAGACCACTTAGGTGTGTGTTTTACGGGTTTCTGAGATGACTTCTAATGGGATTGCACTCTTGCTGCTCACCATGGCCATCGCTTGCTAACACTCACTTTGTTGACGTTTACCCTTGTCTGGCTTGTTTCCCCGCTGCCCCATGCCTGCTCCCTGGGGTCACCTCCCAGTAAATTACCTTCACTCGAGTCCAGCACATGATTTGGGGAAACCCAGACTAAGACAACTGCCTGTCTCAAAAGCGAGATTCATCAACCTCGCATAGCCTCTATTTTTTAGTAGCTCAGCCCAAATACCCTTCCCAAATCTAGTGGAAAAATCTGCTCTGATTTTTTTTTGGGGGGGGACACACAATGTGTTAAGTAAACAGGAAAAAAACCCTTAATTTTACTTATATAGATAAAAAGACTGTATGCATAAAGCTGACTGCTTGTCAGAGTCTGAAGTCCAGTCTTCGGCCTGAACAGTGGGCCCGTGAGAACCTCCTTCTGCCCGCAGGCCCGCCTTCCAGGCCTGCGGAAGAGAGCTTGCACCTTGTCTCGCTCCGGTTGACAAGGAAGCGTCTGGCCGTGACTGCGTTGAGGAGGAAGTCTGCGCAGAAAATCCCCGCTTTTCTTCTCCCGTGGACTTCGCAGGGCCGCTTTTGCATTGCACGTCACAGACTTGGGAAGGCCCATCTGCCCGGTTGATTAATGAGCCCTCTCTGCAAAAGCAGCAGAGATAAATGTCCTCCAGGAGCCCAGCAGAGAGAAATGAAGAAATAGGATGGCTAATTTTCAGCCATTATTTTGGAGTCTGAACTCCTTCCCCGCATCAATTTAGCTATTATTTCAAAAACTAATTAATCTTCACTCAGGCAGCTCCAAGGGACCCGTGTTTAGATAATTAACAACCCGTGGATATGAAAAGTCTCACTTGCAGATTTGGTTACAGTGTTTGGGTAAAAGAACACTTTCACTATTATTCCATTTAAACCCTCTTCTATCCATCCTTCATTTCCTGACAATTAAGAGCAAATAATTAACCATGATGGATTCTGCTTGCCTACTTGCTGCTCAAATAATGTTCTCCCTTCCTCTTTGTTCTTAAACCACCTCTGTCTGAGCGGTTTTGACCAGCTTTGTAGATAATTGCATTGAACCAGGTAACAGTAGGCTTCACTCGGTATTAATATGCATCAAGAATATTTGCATTTTGCCTTGTGTAGGGCCGGGGGAAGGGGGTGGAAATTCCCAGGGCTCCATCAGAGAAGCAGCTTGTCATTTCTCCTTGGTGCTCAACCAATGACTACAGCATTTATGTATAACTCGATTTGTAAAATGTTTTCTCCGCCAAGAATAAGGTAGAATTTAGGCTAGACATGAAAGACATTTTTGTGACTGAAAAGGTTGAGACACCCAAGAACAGGTTGCCAAAAGCAATGTGAGTTTCTATGATATTACAAAACCTCTCCCTCCTGGAAATTTCATTTTTTTCAACAAATTGGGTACCTACTGTGTGCCAGGCACTATAGAAATTTCTGGAAACACTGTGGCAGGGAAATCAAATACTATTCCTGCCTTCCTGAAACTTATAGTCTAGTGAGGAGGGCAGCCATTTACGAAATGATTCCCAAATTTTTAAAAAATTACCTCTAGTGAAACAGAATGATATGAAAGCATTTAGTAGGAAGACCTGACTTATAGTAGAAGTGGTGGTAAGGGGTTGGGAAGGCTCCCCTCAGCAAGGAATATTTGACCTGAGGTGTGAAGGATAAGTGTTAACTCTTGTGGGAAGAGCGTGGCCTCTAGAGGGAAGAGAGTGTGCAAAACCCCTGGAGTTTTGAAGGAGCCTGGGTGGACAGAAATCTGAGGAAAAAATTAAGTAGTTTTGGAGTGTAGAGAGTAAGGGAGAAATAGTAGTTCCAGATATATTTTATTTTCAAAGTTTATATAGGCTTTTCCTCACTTAAAAATTAATACTCAGAGAGTTAAATACTAGAAAAGTGGAGGGAAACTGGAATACAGTCTTGTAAAATTTAGCTGTCAGATCAGTATCATCACTGTAATATCAGAATTATAGACCTCTAGAGGTCAGCTTGGCTAGGAAACTGAAGCTCAGAGAGGGCGAGTTACTTGCTAAAATCACACAGCTAATTAATGGCAGGTGTCCATCCTACCGGGGGAGTATATGTGACTGGGAGGGCATATGTGAAGGTTTTAGGATGTGCATCTATAAATATTTTCTACTCAAATAGTTAATATGCGGAAAAATATAACGGGTATGTCAGACTTGAGCTCATGGATGGCACTGCTTACAATTAGGTTATGTGGAAAATACACTGTTGAAAGTAAACAAAAGCTTAATAAATAATACTATAGTTGATACCCAAATGTGGCAAAACCCACCGACATGTTAAGCAAATGGCTGACAGACGAGAATGTGTGTACCACGCAGTGCTGACAAGTGACCCTCCGGCCAGAATAACTTCACGTAAAGTACTAGAGACAGCAGCTGTCCCAGCTAACCTCAGAAAATTCCTTCTGGGCTTCTAGGTTCAAAGCAGTCAGGGCCCTTTTCAACACGTCCCTCTGTTTTTTCCTCCACGAAAACATCCCCTTGGGCCCTGGCTGATGCAGCTCAGTGGACTGGGTGCCGGCCTGCAAATTGGAAGGTCGCCACTTCTATTCCCAGCATGGGCACACACCTGGGTTGTGGGCCAGGTCCCCGGCTGGGGCCATGTGAGAGGCAACCTATAGATGTATCTCTCTCACATCGATGTTTCTCTCCCTCTCTTTCTCTGTCCCTGCCTCTCTCTAAAAATAAATACATAAAATCTTAAAAAAAAATCCCCTTGGTTCATCTCTCTTCAAGCTACATGGGGAAGTAAAAGATTACTGACTTTATATCCTGAAAAGAATCACCATGAATATAACTTGGGTTATGGCAGGCGGGAGATTTATGAAGGGGCCGTCAGCATGGTCCAGAGACTGGGCAGTTAATGAAGGTGAACTTTGGAAGCAGATTAAGGCATTCTGGCAGATAAACCCCTTAGCAGGAAGATTATGCTTATTAAGAAGCCCATAATTTACTTGGCTGCCTTTTCTCCAGGCTGGTTGTTCAGGAAAATTGGCTGCCCCACCTCATGAGCTCTCAGGACCAGCCGGAGGCGGGCGCGGAAGACAGACACAGGAGCAGAGCTTGGTGGTCGGTGGGCACAAGTTGCCAATCAACAGGTTTCCTTTAGAGAGCAGGTGTGGTCAGGGCCGATCTGTTCATTGGCACAGTAGGTGCAGTGCCAATGAATAAAATTGTCACTAAAATTGTTTAAATTTCTTCTAAAATCAGAAGAAAACATGAGTGTAATCCAGCCTGGGTTGTATTTGTCTTTATGGTAAAACACAATTTTAAATGTGTGTGTGTGTGTGTGTGTGTGTTTAATGGAGGAAGACAAAAGTGTCTTAAGACCCATAAAAGTCATCTTGTGGCCCTGGGTATGGTAGACATCCTCCACTTTAGTCTGCCCACCACCTCTACCCTCTTCTTCGGGTCACAGGATCTCACCTTTCCTTGGGGAACCCACCCTTCCTATACTCTCAGCCCTGTGAGATTCAGATGGGTTTTTGTCAATCCTGGCTCCAGAAATGGTCATGTGACTCAGGCCCAGCCAATCAGAAGCCCTCATTCTTTGTGCTGTGTGATTGGTTCAGGATCAGTTAGCACCCAGCTGGGGCCAATCAGAGTCAAGAAGACTCAGCCCAGAGTTTCTAGTCACCACCTTTACCACTATGTGGGGAGAGTTTGAGAAAGAAGCTATGAGCAGAATGGTTTCTGGGTCAACAACAGTAAAAGTTTTGGGATCTGAAACTTTTGGAGAGCTGGATACCTCCCAATGTCAGGTTCTCTGTGGAGAGAATCTGCTTGGTTCATCCTCAGTCTGGTGTTCACCTCTGGTCCAATCAGCTGTGGCTAAGGGGTGGGGTGCAAAGTTCCGCAGACATGAGTGTAGGGACTCAGTGCTCTATGGGAATTATTAGTTATTTGTAGGAAGGTTTTTTTTTTCTGGGTTGGGAAGCTGTGAAATGTCAGGTGATATAGTTTGGCTTCCGAGTTTGAGTGAGAGACTTCAAGAAGCTTTCATGAAAAATTTCTCAAGCCGTGTTCCTGGGACCCTAGTGTCAGTGGGGTGCTCAAAAGGCTTTTGTGGTCAGGCATGTTTGGGAAATGCCAGCTTGCACAGCATAACGCAGACTTCTTCCCTGAGGCCTGCTCAGCTCTTTAGTGTGTTCATGTGCATTAGCGTCCCGAGAAGGGGAAATAGAGGTCCAATATTTCTCAGACTTCCGTGATCACCAAACTTGGGATTTCAAGGAATTTTTAGCTTTGAAGGAAACTACTGTTTTGAAGAACATGGTGTAAGACGTGCTGGTCAAGTTGATTACCTTGAGAGCGTTGAATTTATAAAGGGAAAACATTACAAAATTTAAAACCTTTAAAAAAGCCCCTTAAGGCCCTGGCTGACGTAGCTCAGTGGATGGAGCGCAGGCTGTGAACCAAAGCATCACAGGTTCGATTCCCAGTCAGGGCACATGCCTGGGTACTGCACATTGATGTCTCTCTCTCTCTCTCTCTTTCTCCCCTCTCTAAAAATAAATAAATAAGGTCTTTAAAAAAAAGAAAGCCCCTTAAGGATACATTCAGAATTTGACAAGTTCCGTTTTTCCTACTAAGAGATCTGGAATCTTGTACCAGCTCCATCAGTATTAAAAATAATAAGAAGCAACCTTTATCTAATGCCTTTTCTGAGCCCTAGGAAATTGTGCTAAGAGGTTTCTGTTCACTGTCTTATTTAATCCTTACCACATATGAGGCCATAGGTGCTATGGTTAGTCCCACTCTGTGGCTGAGAAAGTCTAGTGCAGAGAGAGAAAGTAGCTCGAATGTGGTGAAGGTAGAATCTGAATCTAGGCAGTCTGACCCCAGAAGCCTGCCCCTGACCTCTTATTCTAGCGCTAAAGTAATTCGCATATTGTATTAGGCAACTCTCTTCTCTTACGGAGCCTCAGTTTCCTGATCTGTACATTGAAAGCATCAGATGGGAGACTTGTAAAGCAATCTGGTTCTCCGTGGATTTTCCGTGACTTCATGATTTAATATCTGTTAGCCTCACCTTGGGAAAGTGGCCATTGATAAAATGTTGTACTTGCTGCAAGACCGTGTGATTGAAGACTTGAAAGAAAATGAAGGTGAAGCTGGGAAAACTGAGACAACTGCTTAAGAAGCAGGAGCAGCAGCCCTGAGTGAAGGTCTCGCCACTGCAACAGGTCACGCCCATGAGCTCAGAGAACCTCGAAAGCGAGGTCTCCGGAGGAGTCTCGAATGACCAGCCATCCGAATTTGCCGAGGTATCAGGTGCCCAGACAGATGTCAGTGGCTGTCCCCGGGGCCTCGGCTTCTTTCCCGGCATGCGGTAGTTGGGTGTTTGGGCCATTCTCAGCGCTTCCTTGGTTTGCCATCCATCAACCTGAGGCAGGCGGGCCCGGAGTCATCTCACGTTCTTCTGGCTCTGCATTGCTCACTTGGGACAGATGTCATGTGCCAGAATTGATGTTCCCTTAACAAAGCAAGAGGACAGAATGCCGGTGGCATGTTAAACCCTCGATGAGACTATGTCTCTGGGCCACTTCCCACCTTCCATCTCATGAAGGCTCCACAATGACCCAAGGAGATGGATAATAATGAAAACAGCTAAAGTATATTGAGCACATACTACATTTTAGGCCTGGGGATAAATGCTTTCAATATGTTATTTTATTGAGGTCCATGTAGTTAGTGACTATATGTTTTGGTATATCTGGGACCGTCCTGATTCACACTTGCTGTTCTGGCCTTCGCATTAATGGCACCCATTTCACCCTGAAAAGGATGGTGCTGTGGTGTGTTCCAGCTGTCTGGATTAAATCTGCTACTGCTATTAAGAGCAGTGTACCACTGCCCGCCTCAGTTACTTCACAAAAAATGAGCCCAACAATAGAAGTACCTCTCTTTCTTTTCTTTTCTTTTTACCTCTCACTATTGAAATTCTTTTTATTCAAATCCAAGAACTGGATAGATAAAAATATGGCAAAAATATATCAGTATAAATCCATAGGATTGTGTGTGTGTGTGTGTGTGTGTGTGTGTAAATAATCTTAGCTGACTCCCTGGCTTTTAGCAAGTGTTCTATAATGTGGTAACTTCTCTGTTTTTCCATCTTTAACATGACAACAATATATCATGTTTCTGGCATATGTCAGGAACACAGTGAATATTTATTATCATTATTTTAATCTTGCTAAATATAAGCATTTTTTTTTCAAACTCCCTCTGAGAATTGCCTCCTCAGAACTGGCTAGCCCCACTCAGTGTTTTGAATTTTTCTTTCCGGTTAATAATGTGAAGAAGAGGCAAAGCCATACCCTGGATTGTGGAAGAGGTCCTGGAGAAAGGGATTTTGTGTTGACTTGGATATTGGGGGTGGAGGGAGGGTGCTCTCCGAGGTGCTGAAGTGCAGTCTCATTTGGCGCCCAGAAGGGCATTTTTGAGACACTTGGGTGCATTTTGTGGTAGACAAATAGATGGTTTGTGTTCAGTGAGTGTCATGGCCCTGCAGTTGAAGAATGAGCTGGGATGTTAATAGGTCTTACTAACTGCTGGGTGATTGCAGAGTTAAAAAGGCACAGGAAGCCTTTGGGACAGAACTGCTTTGTGCTAGAACAGAAATGATGGGAAAGGAAAGAAAGCTGTGGGCTGGGGAGAGTGGCTGCCCAAATTGAACAAGGCTGTTATTTGAGGGCAGGGACCACATATTCTCTCTGCTGTTAGGTGGATTGTACCCCTTAGGACTATCAGTAAGTCACTTGGATCCATGATGAGGGAATTCACCAAAGACTGGGTTGAATTATATGATGGTGACAGGTAAAATGATGAACTAGGGATGGCTTAGTTTTAGTACCCTCTTTACACCCTCCATATCCTCTCCCCAGCTTGTATCCATTGGCATGCAGGAGGTTTATTAGGGAAGCTCTTGGGATCAATACCTAGGGGGAGAAGGGAAGGAAGCAAGATTGAAAACAGAAATTGAGCTGTAACTTAGTCTAAACAGAAACAGCTAGCCTTAGCAGGAGTTTTGAAGATGGGATGATCTTCTAAACTTGTCTCTGAAGTTGTCTCAGCAAGAAGGCTGGACCTGTATACTCTCTTGTGATCGGTCATTGGCAGGCTGTTCAGGAAAGAGGGCACAACCTTGGGCATGACCTTGGATGAGGTATAGCTCTGTGGATGAGGCAATCTGTGAAAGGGGTGGATTGCAAAGGGCTCTCTTTTCAAAGTGCTTCAGGAATTGGGTAACACATCTTTCATTTCTGAAGGGGGGCTTGGTGGTACCTCCTAGCATCCACCAAATCCCTCAACCAACACATCACCTACTAGCCCTGCATCAAAGGGTCTATATCTTGAAGAATTTGGGCCCTCCAAGAGCCCCCTTTTTCAAATCTCAAATACCCTTGAATTGGCGTGAAGGGGAAACCTACAGCTTAGACTTTATTATTAGGTAATTGACAGTTCCTTCAACTCTCAGTACCTCCTGGGGGTCAGTTTCTAGCAGCAGAGAAGTGATGGGACAGATGACACCCAGACTGGAGGGGACAAGTGACCGGAGGTGCACCAGGATGCAGAAGGTAAAGCTGAGAGGGAAGCAATGCCATGATCCTCTTTTCCTTGCCTGCATCAAGGCAGATTCTGCCTGGGGCAGGGAGCGGGGCAGACAGCAGGGGCACTGCAGGGTCTGAAGTCAGACTTCGCCAGCCTCACTGTTTTGCCCAAGGCCAAGCCTACCTCAGACATTCCCTCTTCCTTTTGTCTGAATATCTAATTTTCTGTTTACCAAGTTGGCTGCCTGTTCAGATGAAAGAAAGTTCACAGTTCGATCTGATACAGGGTTTGATTTTTCTCACCCTCCCTCAGCCTAACAGTGGATGCACCTGAGGGGTGCAGCTAAAAAGTGATTTTTAAAGACTTCTCATTGGCAAAGATGTCAATGAAAAGAAGTCTTTTTGTCTCCCCTCTCCATCCTTTTAATTTCCCCCTCCAATCCCCTTCTTGGAAAGTTTTGCCTGTGGCCATATGATGTACTTTGTCAGAAAGTTGCCTTGTTAAGGGGCTGGGTCCTGCTGGGTGAACTGAGGAGGAGGTGACATATCCCCACAGCCTGGCAATTAAGCTGGCATGAGGAAGGGGTGGAATCAAAGAATTCCATCAGGAGGGTGAAATATTAAGATAAAGTCATCTCTCAAGGACAGGATTATTGCTAAAATATCTTCACAGCAGCCTCCAAGGTACAAGTCCTGAGGGTGGGGGGTGCCCTCTAGAGGACGGGTCAGAGAGGGAGGACCTTTCCAGAAGACGTGGAAGGAAGGGCCGGGGTGCCCCAGGTGGTCTGTGCTCCAGGCTCTACTCGGCAACTCAATTGCTGTGTCATCTTTGGTAAGTTGGTTAACCTCTCTGAGCCCATTTCCTTGTCTATGTAATGGATAAATATGCTGTACATGTTTTAGTGAGGTAAGCCAGTGAGGTATGGCAAGGAAATTGTGGATGTAAAGTAGAGCCTGAGAAATAGTCAGTAATATTGTAATAACTACGTGTGGTGCCAGGGGAGTGCCCCCTCAAAGTGCTGGGCAAGCTTCGTGAAGTGTACGATTATATAACCGCTATGCTGTACACCGGAAACCAGTACAAAATCATACTGAATGTAAGCTGTAATTGAAAAATAAAATAAAAAAATGGAATCAAAGAGGCTTTTAAAACACTGTGGTCAGAACACAACATGAGAGTTACTCTCAATACATTTTTAAGTGCGCAGTACAGCGTTGTCAGTTATGGGCACAACGTTGTACAATAGATTTCTAGAACTTAATTCATCTTGCGTAGCTGAAACTTTATACCCATAAATTTGAGTAGCAGTGCCCCACACCCACCCTCTCCCGAGCCCCTGACATCCACCATTCTCTCTGTTTCTGTGAGTTTGACTCCTTTAACCCCTGTAAGGGGGATCTCTGATGGGCTCATTTCACACAGCATCGTGTTCACCAGGTTCATCCATGCTGTTGCATATGGCAACATTTCACTCTTCTGAAAAGCTGAGTAATATTCCATTGTATACGAACACCATACTTATCCACAGAAATAAGTAAACAACTGGATTAAAAAATGGGCAAGGACTTAAATAGGCATTTCTCCAGAGAATCCGTACAAAGGACCAGCAGGTAGATGAAAAGATGCCCAAGAAGGTAATCATCAGGGAAATGCAAATCAAAACCACAATGAGGTGTCACCTCACGCACCTGCCAGGATGGCTATTATCAAAGAGATAAACAGTGTGAGTGTTGATGAGTGGGGGAAAGGGACCCCTTGTGTACTGTTGGTAGGAGAGTGAATTGGGGCAGGGACTTGGAAAGACGATACAGAGATTCCTCAAGGGATTAAAAATAGAACTACCAGCAATCCCACTTCTGGGCGTAAGAGGGACTTCATCATCAAGTCCCTGGAACCGGATGGAAAGTTCTCCAAACCTGAAATAGCTCTACTGACGGTCTACTCTCTCCTCTAACTCATTTTCTTTATCTTTATTTTTGGGATTGCTCCACTCTCCTTGCTACAGACCAGCTCCTCTGTAACTGCTCATTCCTGCTCATAAAAATACCAGCTTGACAAGACTCTCAAGGTGGCTTCATCCCTCCTCTGCCTTGTGAGCTTCCAGCTTTCATTCCCTTTGAACGGATGCTGCCTTCTGTTTCTTGGTTTGCATTTCCGTGAGAGTGGATCTGATTGGTTCAGTTCATCTTCATGCTGTAGGCCAGGGGTATCAAACCCATTTTCACAGGGGGCCACATCAGCTTCATGGTTGCCTTCAAAGGGCCAGAATAATTTTAGGGCTGTATAAATGTAACTGCTCCTTAACTTGTTAAGGAGTTGAAAGTACATTCGGCCCTTTGAAGGCAACCACAAGGCTGATGTGGCCCCCCTGGTGAAAATGAGTTTGACACCCCTGCTCCAGGCCTTTGGATTGGCTACTTTTAGGTCAAGTGATGAACCCTAAGCCAATCAGCTGTCCGTGGGAGGGTGGACTCACATCATATTGTTACAGAGCAAAAACCAAACAAGCAAGAGGGGCCCAGGAGCCCGGGACGGTGTTGCTCTTACTGAAAAAGATTCGGGTCCGTCTTGTCCGCTGCCATAAAGGAAAGATATCTCTCAATGCCAGAGATTTGTGAAAAGGAAAGGAAAACGTTTATTTTGTGCTATACAAAACTTAAGGCAGTGACCTAATGTCTTTATCAAAAAATCTTAAAGTCCCTTAAAACACCCACTAATGCACACAGTTCTTTCTTCCCCCTTGCCCAGTATGGGGTACCGTATCTCAGGAAAGAAGATAGAAGTCCAGTCTCAGGCAATGTCTGGTTCTTCCCAGTAATCCGTGCTTGGCTGGTAGGCCTCTCTCGGTTCTCAGCACCATCAGCTGTGTCGCCGGAATCTCTGCTAAAACCGGGTGACGGTTCCCCCTACTACTGCTGTGGGGGAACCCACTCTGGCAAAGGTGCGTGGTCCTCTCTCCACTGCTCCAGCCATGT
>PVIA01016215.1:0-19797 GCA_004024845.1 Tonatia bakeri | reverse complement strand
TTCCTTCCTTCCTTCCCTCTCTTTCTCTCCTTCCCTCCTTCCTCTCTCTCTTTTCTGACCTGAATTCAGTAAGTACTCACTAAATAATAGCCAATACTATTATTAACAAATTCACAATTCCTTTCCAATGCCAGGGTACAGAGAGCACAGATTGCTGCAAAAAACACAGGACTGAGGCTCCTAGAAAGAAACACCATTTCTGTGTTAGTAAATAAAATATCACAAGTTTGGTCCGAATACTTCTTTCTAAAGAGGACATTTAAGCAAATGTCCATAAAAATCCTTCAATAAATGTTGCCCAAAGTACACTTTGAATGATCATTAAGCAGCAACTGAGAATAATCTGCAAGAGTTTAAAAAATAAAAAAAAACAGAGTTGTAATCTGGAAATTCATGAGTGAACTTTTCCCCTCAATATGTTTTGCTTGACTGTCAGGATGATTAAAAATTAACTTAAAAATGAAAACACTGCTTATCAAAATTGTGGGATGCTGAAAATGTAGTGCTTAGAGGGAAACTATAACACTGAATACACATTAAAGAAGATCTACAGTCAATAATCTAAGTTTCCACCTAAGGAAACTAGAAAAAGAAGGGCAAATTATATCCAAAATAAGCAAAAGAAATAGTAAGAGAGTAGAGATCAATGAAATCAAAAACAAGAACTCAATAAAGAAAATTAATAAAACTGAAAGCTGGTTCTCAGAAAAGATCAATAAAACTGATAAGTCTCTAGCTAATCTAACTATGAAAAAGAGAAAGGACACAAATTATTAATATCAGAAGAGAGAGGGACATGGAAACAGAGGGAGAAGATCCATGGAAATTAAAAGGATAATAAAGAAATACTGTGAACTGTGCCCACAGATTTGATACTTAAGATTAAATGGACCAAATCCTTGAAAGACATAATCTGCTAAAATTTACACAAGGAGAAATAGATGATCTGAATAGGCCTATATCTATTGAAGGAATTAAATCAGTAATCAATACCTTTCCAAACAGAAAGCACCAGGCCCAGATGCATTCCCTGGTGAATTCCACCAAACATTTAAGGAAGAAATTATGCCAATTCTCCAGAATCTCTTTCAAAGGACAGAAGCAGGGGAAGTATTTTCTAAGTTATTCTATGAGGCACGTGTTACCCTAATACCAATCACACAAAAACATAACAAAAAGAGAAAACTATAGGGCAATATTTCTCATGAGTGCTGATGTAGAATTTTTCAACAAAATATTAGCAATAGTGTATAAAAAGAATTATACATCACAACTATGGTTCCACATGTATGGAAGGCTGGTTCTACATTCAAAAATCAAACAATATACTCCATCAACTCAACAGACTGAAAAAGAAAAATCACATGATCATATCAATAAATGGAAAAAAAAAGCAACTGGCAAAATCCAATACCCACTCAAGACAAAAACTCTCAGTAAACTCAGCATAGAGAGGGATCTTCTCCACTTGATAAAGATTATCGACAAAAACTGTGCAGCTAACCTCACACCTACTGGTGAGGAACTCAGTGTTTTCCCACTAAGATCAGACACAAGCCAAGGATGTCTCCTGTCACTGCTCCTTTTCAACACTGAGTGGGAGTCCTTTCTACTGTCATAAAACAAGAAAAAAAACCAGGTAATCTCATTGGGAATAAACATAGAAAGATGACATGATCATCTATGTAGAAAACCCCAAATAACTTATTTAAAAACTCCCAAAACTAATAAGTAATTATAGCAAGGTTGCATGATACAAGGTGAATATATTAGGTTGGCCAAGAAGTTCATCCGGGTTTTCCGTAAGCTGGCTCTGGTAGTGCTTAGTTGTCCGTAACTTCCTTTGAAACAATTTTTGTTAGATTGCATAGTGACAGCTGTCACATCAGCATGCATTTAAAAAACTTATCAAAATTGGTGAATTTTTGTGTAGCCATTTTGATACTGAAAATGGAAGAAAATATGCAACATTTTTGGCATTATTATGCTTTATTATTTCAAGAAAGGTAAAAACACAACTGAAATGCAAAATAAGATTTGTGCAGTGTAGGGAGAAGGTGCTGTGACTGATCAAATGTGTAAAAAGTCGCTTGTGAACTTTTGTGCTGGAGAGTTCTCACTGGACGAGGCTGCCCAGTTGGGTAGACCAGATGAAGTTAATAGCAATCAAATCAAGACATTAACTGAGAACAATCAATGTTTTACCACACGGGAGATAGCCGACATACCCAAAATATCCAAATCAATAAAGTTATCAGTGAAAATGAAAAATGTGTCTTTCCTTTTATGGAAAAAACTAAACAGATCTTTTGGCCAACCCAATGTAAAAGTCAAATTTCTTTGCTATATCCCCAAAATGAACAAGTGGAACTTGAAATTAAAAGCATACTACTGTTTATATTTAGCACTCCATAAATGAAATACTTAGGTATAAATTTAAAATGATACAATATGTATAAGACTTAAGGAGTAAACCTAAAGCATGTGTAAGATTTATGTGAGGAAAAGTACAAAATGATGATGGACAAAATCAAAAGAACTAATTCAAGCTGGAATTATGTCATGTTTATGGACAGAAAGACTGTGTATTGTCAAAATGTCAGTTCTTCCCAACTTGACGTACATGCCCAACACGATTTCAATAAAAATCTCTGCAAGGTGTTTCAGGAACGTTGACAAACTGACTCTGAAGTTCACACAGAGGGGCAAAGCACCCGGGATGGCCAACCCAAAGTGGAAGCTAGAAGAGCGGTGCTACTGGACTTCAAGTCCACTCTGAAGCTGCAGTACTCAAGACAGTGTGGTGTGGGTGCAAGACCAGGAAAGTGCATCAGTGGAACGTAGTGGAGAGCCTGGAAACAGGCCCCACAGATAGCGCCGGCCTTTTGACAAAGGAGCAAAGGCAATACAGTTGAACAATGATCGTTTCCTCAACAAACAGTGCTGGAAGAGCGCATGCCAAAAACATCCCAAGTTGAGACACGGACTTCACACCCGTCATGAAAATGAACTCAGAATGGACCGAAGACCTAACTGTAAAGTGTGAGACTATGAAACTCCTAGAAGAAAGCATAGGAGAAAACCGAAAGTAGTTGGGTAGGCTGATGCCTTTTTAGGGACAACACCAAAGGCACAATCCATGAAAGAAAGAAGGGTGAGCTCAGCTTAGACCTTTTCTCATCTCAAGGAGTTTTCGATTGTAGAGGCACTGGATGCTTTTCACTGTCAGAACTGATGGCCCGTACCATCCTGTAGATAATTTTGCTTTTCGGGGGAACATTCTCTTCTACCTTGTGATGGGTAAGTGCTGGATTGCTCTCTTCATTTCAGGAGGAGTGGCTGTAATTTAATGCTCCTGAACGACATCAAAGGAAATGGATATTTGTTCTCTGAAGGATCTCTTTGATGGGATCATTGCCTTGAAGCCACATTCCCTTGGAAACCGCCTATGTCTGTCTGTGTGGCTGGGTGTGAGACTTCGGTGTCGGGTGCAGGGGTGGGTGTGGGAGTTCGTACTGAGATGGCTAAAGGTAAGGGTGAAAAAAAGAAATGCATTCATGTCCTAAAAACGTAGATTAAATTAAAATATGTAACTTTTTTTTCCACACCAGAATAAGATAATGAAAAGAAGAAAAAATCCAATTATTGTAGTTCTCTGGGATGATTTTGTAACGAGAAAAATTTGTATCTTGAATATACAACTCCCAGATCCACACTAGTGTTCAAATTCTCCTTAAACCCTTCTATTATGGGTTATACAAAGAAATTAATCTGTGTCACTGCAGAGTTGCTGGCTTGGCCTCAGAGAGCCCCCACCCCACCCTGAGGTCAGGGCAGGTGGGAATGGGACGTGTGGTTTCCCTTGGTGCCCATGGAGCTCCAGGACAGGGAATCAGGCAGGTGTGGTCTCAGTGACTGAGGTGCAATAACGCCTACCATTAGAAGCACCTGGTGTAATCAGTTCATCTGGGCTCTTTGCTTTCAGGGCCTTTATGGTTAAAGAATAACTCTTTTCTTTCCTTAACATAATGATATTTTTCCTCATTACATCATAAAAGTTGTGGCTCCATAGCCAGGTGTTTCAGAGTGGAGTTAAAAAAAAAAAAACGGGCCTACACGTATTGAGAGCATGTGTACCAGAGTTACAGGACTAGCTCCTCTAACAGTCCCTCTGCTACAGAACAAAAGGGGGCCCTGGTGTGATATCCTGGTACTGAAAGGAACCCCCCAGGTTCGTTATGTCCGCCGCCTTATAGGAAAGACATCTCTCAATGCCAGAGATTCGTGAAAAGGAAATGTTTATTTAATTCTATACAAACTTAAAGTAGTGACCGAATGTCTTCATCAAAACCCCAAAGTCCCTTAAAACACCCACAAACACACACAGTCCTTCCTTCCCCCTTTGCCCAGTCTGGGGTACCGTATCTCAAGAAAAGAAATGGAAGTCCGTGGCTCAGGCAGACCCAGGTTCTTCCCAGTAATCTGTCTCAGCTAGTAGGCCTCCCTCGGTTCCTGGCACCATCAGCTGTGTTGCCAGGATCTTTGCTAAAGCTGGGTGGTGGTTCCCCCTTCTAAAGCTATGGGAGTCCCCATTCTGGCAAAGCCGAGTGGTTCTCTTTTATATGTCCACAGCCAGGCAGTCCTCTCCACACAATGGCTGCCTTCTGGGTTTAAATCCCCACGCCAATCTTCCTCTGGAGCTCCATTTCCGACTCCTCCCACAATTGGCCACACTTGCCAGCACTCTCATATCCTTCCAGCTTTACTGGGCTGCCATCGTGAGTCTGGGCAGGTGTGGCCCCATGTCATGGAGCCAATCTTCTCCAAGCTCCTACTCAGGTGCTGTAACTCGGGAACCTGCCCCCAGTTACATCTTGGTGGGGAAGTTACTTCTATTACCCTGGCTCAGAGCATAGCCACAGCCATTCAACATATCTATGCAACCATTTAAAGGTTATAGATATGTTAAATGACCGCACCAGAGGTTAGTTGCAAAGCTGTTGCTATACAAAAAAGCTCTCCATGGCCCTGCTCCATGTGTCCCTTCCTCCAATCCAGACCTGTGGGGGTAGGGGAGTGAGGACGTCCTAATATTTCCTGAATACCCTGAGTTCTGGACCCCATTCCAAATCCCTATTTGGGGTCCCTCTTGGCTGCACACTGTAACACCTCCACTTCGTCAGTTTTTGCGTGGGGGTGCAGTTGGGTGAGACGCTGTCTGACCTCAACAGACTCTCCTGGAGGATGAAAACTGTGCCCAAACTATGAAAATAAATGGGAGCCCTGTGTGCCCTTCCTTCTTTTTCTGAGCAGGATGTGACCCTGACTCAGCGGCAACAGTTCACAGGGGGACAGGTGTGTTCTGGTGAGTTGCCCATCCTTATTTTTAAGGTCCTCTGCATGGGTTTTTTCATAAGTTCCTGCAGAATGAAACCTTTAAAGCAGATTAATTTCACATACCTTATGGTGCAAAGATCCCTTTCTCCCCCTAACGGAAAAGATAGGAAAAAATGCATGAGATCATTTTGTCTGTCTCCCAATAAAAATTTCCTTCATTTTGCTTAGCAATTGGGTCACCAATAGACTTTCTCTTTATATGGTCCATTTTCACAGCTACTTTCCTTACCATGGTTAATTTTATGATAGAATGTAAAACTTTTGCCCACTTTAATTTACGGTGTTCAAGTGTTCCGTCTGAGTACTTTGCTTAATTGGCCCCAAGAGAAGAACGGACGGGCATGGCTTATGTTCCTTGGCTCTGAGTTTCTATCTCAAGTTTTCTTTTACCTCCTCTATTAATTTTATGCCTTGGGGCTGTCAGGAACCAGTGCACATCCCTTTGGGAATCCCGCAGTCTAGAGAAGCCGAGGTGTGGAAAGATAATAAACCACGTAGCTCCCTGACCCTCATGCTTCCCCAGGACAGGATCCTCGAAAAATTATCTCTTTGTAGGCTGAGCAGCACCACTCTGCTCTGCTGGAACTGAAAATGACATACATTACAGTTCATCCACAGCAGCCTTTACTTTGGAGTCTTAAGGCAGAGAAGTTGGAGATGCCTTTGTTCAGGTCCTCAACAGCTTGGGCAACCCCCAAGCTCCCCCATAGGGGAGAACAATCTACTTCACAGGCCCACCCCCTGACACAAATGCCAGTGTCACCTGGAGACACCCCCACAGACACACCAGGTATAATGGCTGATTTGGGTGCCCTACGGCCCAGTCAAGTGAACCCACAAAATTAACCATCATACTATATGAAGACTTTGAGGGCAATTTAAAATAAAATAGTATCAAAATTCTTTATTATTTTGCCCTGGCTGGCATAGCTCAGTGGATTCAGCTCGGGCTGCAAACCAAAGCATTGCAGGTTTGATTCCCAGTCAGGGCACATGCCTGGGTTGCAGGCCATGGCCCCCAGCAACCGCACATTGATGTTTCTCTCTCTCTCTCTCTCTCTTTCTCCCTCCCTTCCCTCTCTAAAAATAAATAAATAAAATCTTTGAAAAATTCTTTATTATTTTATTTGTCATTTGTTGTTTCATTCTAACTTGCTTCTCATCCATCATTGGAAATGGACCACTAGATCATTTCAAATTATTCAAGAAGACTGCCCACCTTGAAAAGTTATGTTAATTCATGAAAAGGGATTGCATTAGTTTCCTATTGCTGTTGTAACAAATTACTGCACATGTAGGGCTCAGTACATAACACACACTTCTTTTCTTATTGCTCAGCCTTGACTTCACCTTCTCCTTTTTTATCCAAGGTCTAATTTTACTTAGCAATAAGGTTATTCAAATGTCCATACCAGCCAAAGCGATCTAGAGAGTCAATACCACCTCTATTAAAATTTCAGTGGAATTTTTCACAGAACTAGGAAAATATAATCCTAAAATTCACATGGAACCACAGAAGAGCTTGAATACACAAAGCTTTCTTGAGAAAGAAGAACAAAGATGGAGGCATCACTCTTCCTGTTTTCAAACTATACTACAAAGCTATGGTAGTCAAAGCAGTATGATACTGGCATAAAAACAGACACATAGATTAAGGGAACAGAATACAGAGCCCCAAAATAAACCCACACATATATGGTCAATTATTTTTTGACAAAGAAGCAAAGGATATAGAATGGGGAAAGTATATTCAGTTCATTAAATGGTGCTGGGAAACCTGGCTATCCATATGCAAAAAAATGAAACTGGATTCCTGCTTTGTACCGTATACAGAAATGAATTCAAAATGGATTAAAGACTTGAATGTAAGACCCCAAGACCCAAAATTCCTACAATAAAGCACATAGTGGGTAGGCTTCTTGACATTGGTAAAACCTCATTGGCAATGAGATTTTAGATTTGACACAAAATAAATTAGGGATAGAACTACCACACAATCCAGCAATCCCACCGCTGGGTTTGTATCCAAAGGAAACAAAATCATTATCTCCAAGAATGATCTGTACTTCCTGTTCACTGCAGCATTATTCACAGTTGCCAAGACTTGGACACCACTTAAGTGTCTGTTGACAGATGCAAGGATAAAGAGAATGTGACATCCATAAACAAATATTATTCAGCCTTAAAAAGAAGGGAATCTTGCCATTTGCAACACAGATGAACTTCAAGGGAATTATGCAAAGTGAAATAAGCTGTACTGAGAATGACACATTCTACAACATAACATTTATCTGTGGAATCTTTAAAAAAAAAAAAAGCTGAACTCATAGAAGCAGAGTTCAATGGTGGTTGCCGGGGAATGGGGGACAGGGGAGAAAGGAACAGGTTGGCAAAAGAGTATAAACTTTCCGCTAGAACAGAAATAAGGTCTGGGGACCTATGTGTACAAGTGACTCTAGTTGGTAAAGCTATCAAATTACTTAAATTTGCTAAGAGAGTGGAACTTAAGTGTTCTCACTTAAAAAACAAAGAGATAAGCATGTGAGGTGATGGATGTGTTAATTCAATGGTGGGAATTTTTTCACAATGTATGTGTATATCAAATCATCACTTATATACATTAAATATGTTACAATTTTGTTTGCCAGTTATACCTCAATAAAGATGAGAAAAGGAAAAAGAAAAAAATTGATAGTGATGGAGATGGTCCCACTATTGTTTCCCTTGGTGAATAAACTAACAGCCCAGCTGTAACCTTTAAAGAGTGGATATTATGGTATGAGTCACATTTCAATTAAAACATTCATAGACATAGACGGAAAAAATCACAATCCCTACCATGTACCAGCCACTGCTGTCGGTTCTGGGGTTCACGGGTGAATGAACGAAGCAGAGTGGAGTCAGTTCTAAGGGCCAGGAGCGGGGAGGGGAGCTAAGAGAAGTGGTTCTGTTACAGAACAACAAGGGGGGGCAAAGGGGGGCCAAGGGCAATATACTATTACTGAAAGGAACCCCCCAGGTTGATTATGTCTGCCGCCTTATAGGAAAGACATCTCTCAAAGCCAGAGATTCGTGAAAAGGAAAGTAAATGTTTATTTAATTCTTATAGACTTAAAGTAGTGACCTAATGTCTTCATCAAAACCCCAAAGTCCCTTAAAACACCCCAAAACACACACAGTCCTTCCTTCCTCCTTTGCCCAGTCTAGGGTACTGTATCTCAGGAAAAGAAATAGAAGTCCGTGGCTCAGGCAGCCCCTGGTTCTTCCCAGTAATCAATCTGTGCTTGGCTGGTAGGCCTCCCTCAGTTCCCGGCACCATCAGCTGTGTCGCCGGGATCTCTGCTAAAGCCGGGTGGTGGTTCCCTCTTGTAAAGCTGCAGGGGTCCCCACTCTGGCAAAGCCAAGTGGTCCTCTCTGCACAATGGCCATGGGAGTCTCCACTGTGGCAAAACCACGTGTTTCTCTCTGCCAGGGCCCCAGCTGCGTGGTTCTCCCTCCAATGGCTGCCGCATCTGGTTTTAAATCCCCTTGCCAATCTTCTTCTGCAGCCCCATTTCCTTCTCCTCCCACAACTGGCTACACTTGCCAGCACTCTCATATCTTTCCAGCTTTACTGGGCTGCCATCGTGAGTCTGGGAAGGCGTGGCCCCAGGTCATGGAAACAATCTTCTCCAAACTCTCATTCAGGCACTATACCTCGGGGTACCCGCCCCCTCAGTTATGTCTTGGGGGGGGGGAGTTACTTCCATTCCCCTGGCTCGGAGCATGACCACAGCCATTTAACATATCTATGCAACCAGTTAAATGTTATAGATACGTTAAATGACCGCACCAGAGGTTAGTTGCAAAGCTGTTGCTATACAAAACAGCTCTCCATGGCCCTGCTCCATGTGTCCCTTCCTCCAATCCAGACCTGTGGGGGTAGGGGAGTGAGGACGTCCTAATATTTCCTGGATACCCTGAGTTCTGGACCCCATTCCAAATTCCTATTTGGGGCTCCCCCTCTTGGCTACACCCTGTTACAGTTCCTCTTGGAAGGAAATGATACTTTCTTTTCTCGAACATTTCACAGACTGACTTAATTTTGTACATGTAAGGACAAATACCAGTTTTGTAACCATAGGACTTCGTCACACTTAACCCAGGACAACAGGCTCTGGAGGTCACCAGTAGGGATTTCCACCTGAACAGCTGTCCAAGTTGAAGTATATTTTTTCCTCCAGAGAGACAGACACAGTTTTCTGCCAACTATTTGGTTTTCCTTCTTAGGCTGTAAATTTTCCCAAAACCAGCTCTGTCTTTTCAAGTGCTCTGTATCTATCCATGCTTTTCATAAAAGCCCAATAAATATTTGATGCATGATCACAGTTTGCTAACAGCAACTTCATTTCCAAAAGAAGAATGAATGTAAGTTGCTAGGGTGTGCATGCTACCTAGTAATTCAGTTAATAGGAAGTTACAATGTATATCCCACGATTACTTACGCTTATAGTTATGCAATGCCATCTTCTAATTAAGTGCAAGTGGGAAAAGTGCTGTCCTGGGTGGAAATATTCCTAAAATCCACAAGAGGGCGATATATTGCCATTGAAGGAGAGGCTGGCCCTAATGAGATGCCAATTTCTAACTTTTCAGATATTTTAGTGTATTTCCCCAGTTGAAAATGGGGGAAGCACAGCCTTTACAGTTTTCTTTTGGAATGAGAGATTAGGTTTAGGGATGCTCAGTCATTTGCAGACTCTGGGAATACACACGATATATCACGTGAACAACCTCGACGACCGTACCTCAAGGTTTTACGGAGGTTTGTTTGTTTTGATCTGGTTGTGGCTCTTTCAGGGGTGGATGGCAAAGCTGCCTTTTCTCTGCCTCCTCTTTTTCTTTCTCTGGCAGTGGCGGTGGAGACTTAGCATGGGCCAGACTGGGCTGAGCATCCTTGCGGGACGTGCCCTCACGAATATCTCTGTCTTCTTTGGGCAAGATGCCCCAGCAGAGTGAATTATTCTGGTTTTCAGTGGCTTTGACCTCCCAAGAAGCAAAGCTGAGCTCCAGGTAACCGGACAGAGAGAAAACAGAAGGGGGCTCGATTTTAAATAGCACATATTTGTACTTTGAAATTCATACTCATTGTACGTCCTCATGGGGACAAGAACCCTTTCTGATTTCAGCAGAAACGTTTGAACATTATTGCTAGGTCACGTGTGAGTTCTATTTAGTTTTGTTTTGATTTTCTCTTCTGTGTGTTTATAAATGACAGGTATGTTTAGAATGAAAATCATGATATTTCCAGTGTTTTTGTCACTGACTCCTCGCTGATTCTTAACCCCATCCCCCACCCCCCGTCTTTGCATCCCTTTTTGCAGTGTACCATTCTCAATATTCTTCCAGCGATCTGATCCTTCCCTCCTCTCACACCTTGGCTGTCCAGCATTACCCCTGTGGCCACCGTCTCTTGGAAGGAAGGAAGGAAGGAAGGAAGGAAGGAAGGAAGGAAGGAAGGAAGGAAGGAAGGAAGGATGGATTGTGAAGGGATTGAGAGCCCTTGCTGCAGCCTGTCTGTCTGGGGTCGTATCCCAGTTCCAACGCTGACTAGCTACGTGCGACCTCGGGCAACTTGCTTAAATTATCTACACCTTAGTCTCACAAGCGGCCAAACGGGGGTGAGGAGAATGCCCACTTCGTTGGATTTGTGTGACAATATAGGACAACGCGCGCAAAGGGCTGACTTAGACCAAGGTTGGTAGATCGGTACTGGCTGCGATTAGTATAGTTCGTGTCAGTGCTGAGCTCCTTGCACGAGCTCGTCTACACCCGGTCGCCAGTGTCCCCTTCACGTCTTTTCTGAACTCTGGGTTCCCTTCCTAAGGCTTGCTGGGCATGGCCACATGGACAGCTCATAGCCCAGCTCCTTGTCTGTCACTCCGCTCTCCTTGCAAACCTGCTTCTGCTTCCAATCCCTCTTCCCGCCTGCGGCACCATTTCTCGTCTGGTAGCTGGTGCCAGGGAGCAGTGAGCTCTCTTTGCTTTCGATCCCATGCCTGCAACTCCTTTGGTTCCCGAACTGTGTCAGTGCCCCTACTCAGACTGCATCCACACTCCGGCCCTTTGTCACTGCAGGGACACTTGCCCCCATCTCCTTTGTCCTCCTTATAACTTGTCATTCCGACCTGGTCTGAGCGATCCTTTACAAATGCAAACCTGATCCCAAATCTCCACAGATTTAAGTTTTCCCTATTTTGTAGCTTTCAAGGTTATGGATGGTCTGACACAGAAGCCGCTGCTGGCCTCATCCTGTTGACCTATTGCTTGCCCCTGCTGCACAGAACATATCCTCATGTCCACTTGGGGGCGCAAAGGGGAAACCTCATTAACCACGTGGCAGAGAGGGCTTGGGATCTACAAACTCATGTTTAGTAGTGATCTCAGCACCCAGTAGGTACTACACACACGTTAATCTCTGAACGAAGAAAGCCCGGACTCTGCAGAATGGGAGTTCCTTCTGAGTCACGGACTTTAAAACTGTCCTGGGTGTGTTGATCGGAATCAACATGTTCCACAACGTAATTGAAATGTGAGAACCATTTCTAGCCCATCAGTAACATATGCCCTTTCCAATAACATCTGAGGAAATGCAAGCTTCAACTTACAAACAGCCTTTTTCAAAAGCAGCATGCAGCACTGCCTTCCCCCTAATGGGCGGACGTAACTTCCATTAGCGTTCTTTGCCTCAGCGTGGAGTGTTCGTCTTTATGCCTGTTGTATAAATCTGAGTCTTGACACGTTAATGGAAAGGCCTTGGTGTGTGATGACATCACGTCACAGCAGAGATGGTTAAATGGCTTGGAAAGTTTCCATCTGGAGATGTCTGTGTGTGCTCCTGAAAACAGTATAGTTGAACCCGTCTCGTTCTGTGTCCCAGGAGAGCCTGTCCAGTTCAGAGGTCCCGAGTGCCACCGTCACCCCTCAGATTGTACCTCCTGGACGGTTCCTGTGGACAGCTGGAGGGAAAATGGTCTGATGTGGCCCAGTCCCACTTCCAGGACAAAGGGCTGGGGCTGGAGACAGAGGCTGGAAGTCGTTCTGGGCCCTGCAGGAAGGGCTGGTGCTCCGCAGGCCTGCGACAGGGGGCGGGGGGGGGGGGGGGGGCGATGGTGATCGGACAGGGAAAGGACACATCTTAGGCTGGTTCTTCTCTTTTGGGTCACGGTCACGTTTGGCGCATCTTCGGTGTTCTGCAAACTACTCTGCAAACACTGTGTCCCACATGCTGTAATCTACATCTTTCCACATCGGCTTGGGACGAGTGAAAGATTTGAACATATCGGGGTCTTCTGGGTTCTCTTAGGTTGTTCTGGGATCCGACAAGACTGGAGGTAGGCATAGACCATTGATCGTCCTCACAATTCTCTTTTAGGCGCTACCGACAGAGGAACATCCCGCCCCCCCCCACCCCCCCCCCCCCCCCCCCCCCCCCCCCCCCCCCCCCCCCCCCCCCCCCCCCCCCCCCCCCCCCCGCCCCCCGCCCCCAGCCACCCAGCCCTGCTTCTCACCAGCTGGCTCTAGCAACCCAGGGTATGCTTGGGCTCTCTCCACTCCCCTCCCCTCGGCAGAGCAGCTGCCCTGGTGACTGGTGTGTGGCTCTGACCTTCACTCTGCACTGTGACCTTGACTTTGTATCCTGTTACTTCGTTCACTGGGTCAGGCAAAGGCGGAGGGATTTCTAGGCCAGGATAACACCGCTTCTGCTAATGCGAACCTCAGTAGATAGTTGGAGGATCATAGAATACCGAGCTGGAATCTGGGTCGTTGTCGCCTGACCAGGGACGGAGAAACCGAGACTCACCATGCGCTGCATATACTTGCTGGAGACAGACCAGGCCGCAGAGTTCCCCGACTCCCTGCGCCCCCTCGCAACCTCGCTCCATCGCGACCTTCTCTCCTCTCTCATTCCTTCTTCCCTCTGTCCCTTCCATTTAGCTTCTGTTATATGGGGACAATTTCACAATGTGGAAGGCACAGGAATTTTTCTATCATAAAAGTCCTAGCAAGCATCTCTTAAATGAGTGCAATGTATTATTACTCAAAGGCATGAAAAGATGGACTTTTTTTGTTTTTGCTGAGAGTTTTATTCCCTATCAACCTTCGCTAAATCAGAGAGTTGAGTCGTGAGGGGGTCTGCTTTCACCGATCAGCCAGCGGTGGCGGTTTGCTGACTCACCTGTTGTACCAGGTGCGCCCAGGTGCGCTCAGGTGCGCCCCAGGGGGCAGTGCGTTGTCCTGGTCTGGGTCTCATCTCCGCTCTCCTCTCCCAGCGTCGCACCCCGCCGCGACACTTCTCTCTGCCCACGACCACAGCTGACTGCAGTGGTTCCTTTTCTTTTTAATGTAAAAAATTTCAAGCTTACGAATGAGAACAAGAGACTCTAACAGAAACCCACATTTTTCATCATCCAGATTCAATACATACTAACATTTTTCCATAACTTCTTTGAAGCCTTGAGTGAAATACAACATTGCAGCTACAGAAACCTCTTAAGGCCCAAACCTCCTCAGTTATGTCTGTTTTTTTTTTTTTAAATTTTTTGTCTCTACTAATAACATGTTTTTAATAACTTAATTAAATGGGATCGTTGTATATATACTCTTTTGCAACTTTCCCTTTCTACTCGAAATTACTTTCTTTACACCTGTCTGTACTGATATAGTACCTGGTTTCCCATGATCCATATAGTATTTATTGTACAATGCCATGTATGATGTCGTTTTATCAAAATATGATCATTTATCTATCTATTCCACTAGTAGTGGTTATTGAAGTTTTTTCCTGTTACAAACTATGCTTCAGGGAACATCTTTGGATGTATTTTTTAGTGGGTTTGTGTGGGAGATTCTGTAGGGAGAACGTTTTGGATCTCAGGTGGGTTTAATGTTGCTACATGTGCTACACGATGGCCAGCACCGGTTTTCCAGCTTACCTTCCTCCGGGAAGCGGATGGGACCTCCCACCCTCACTGCTGCAGCACCAAGTACCTCTCAGCAGTGGCTTCTGGCTCCGCCTCCAGGCATGTGCTGGCTCTGCTCTCGCCCTCCCCCTCTGAAGTGTGGCTCCGCCAGGAGACTTGTTCTGGGCCAGGAAGTGCCAGCAGAGCCTTAAGAGCAGCAAGGGACTCCTCCTGTCCTCAGGACTCTGGTGACCTCCTCGTCACGTGGGGTCTCAGTGAGGATGATGTGAGTAAAGCCTCTAGTGGACGCGCGGTAAACATTCAGTATGACCAGTTACTAAATCACTGATGCTTTTTATCTGAGGTTGGAAAACTGTGCCCTGTGAACCAGACCTTGGCCCTCTATCTGTTGTGGGGAAGTTTTCCTGGGACACAGCCATGCCGTGTGTTTGTGGGGGTTGTCTAGGCAGAGCTGAGCAGTTTCTGCATGGTAGCAGAAACCATGTGGTGAAATATTTACTATTTGAAAATATTGACTGTTTGGCCCCTGCTTTAAAATGAGCATGTCCTGGAGTTGCTGCTGTGTTGCGACATGGCACAGCCTGACCCACATGCTCACCACCGTGTGGTGTCATCTGACCGTGAGCTTTGGTCACCCTGATGGGTGTCCTAAAGTGTTTTCTATTGGGGGGTAAAGACTGGTCATTCTGTTTTGAAAGCCATAGATATACCTTGGAGACCCTCCGGGACCTAATGGCTCTTTAAAGTTTTTTTAAACCACTTCAGTGAGGTATAATCATATACAATAAAATTCCTCCATAAAATTCCATGACTTTTAGTAAATTTACGGAGACCTGCAATTGTCACCGGGACTCAGTTCTAGAGCAAGCCTGTCATCCACAAAAGTCCCCCCAGACAAGCACGGCTCTGCTTTCTGTCTGTCCAGATTTTCTATTTCTGGACATTTTATATAAAGGGAGTAATATTTTGGGAGGACGCCTATCTAAGTGGAATCACGTAATCTGTTTCATTTGTCTCCTTTCACGTAGCATGATGTTTGTGGTGTGCGTCCATGTTTTAACATCAATCAATAATTCTGATGTTTTTGCTGAATAGTATAGTCCACTGTGCAGAAATGCCATGTTTTGCTTATCCATCCCCAAGAGGATGGAAACTTGACTTGTTTCTACTTTTTGGCCTTTTTTATGCTTGTATAAATATGGGTGTATGTGTCTTTACATGGATATATGTTTTTATTTCTCTTGGATACATTTCTGGGAGTGGAATTGTTGCATAAGATGATAAATTTATGTTTCACTTTTTATAGAAACTGCCAAACTGTTTCCCGAAGTAGCTGTACCATTTTAGATTCCCACCAGCAGTGTGTGGGGGCTCCAGTTTCTTCACATCCTCACCAGCACGTGGCGCTGTCTGTTTTTGGATGATAGCCTTTCCACTGGATGGACAGTATCTCCTTGTGGTTTTAATTTTCATCTCACTAATGAATTACTAATGATATTGAGCAATTTTCACGTGATTACGAATCTCTCACATATCTTATTTAGGAAATATCTACTCAATATGTATTTAAATTCTGCTCATTTAAAAATAGGGTTGCATTTTTTCTTAGCTAGTTGAAAGAGTTCTCTATGTAAAGCCTGGGCTCACATCCTTTGTTAGACATATGACTGCTTATGTTTTTCTGTGTGGTGTGTCTTTTCATGTCTTAATGGTGTCCTTTGAAATGAAAAACTTTAATTTTGATGGAGTCCCCTTTATCATTTTTCTCTTTTATAAATTATGGCCTTGGTGTTGTTTCTAAGAAGTCTTTGCTGGACCCAAGATCATGACAAATTTCTTCTGTTTTTGTCTAGAAATGGTATAGGTTTAGCTCTTACAGTGAGGCCTGTGATCCCTTTTGAGTTGGTTTTTGGGTCTGGTAGGCCTGGTGGCTCTTAATGCACGCTCTTTGTGGTGACTGGTGGGCAGAAAGGAATAGTGGTGGTGGGGACTTGTGCCTGTCCTATTGGGTAAAGCGGCCAGAGACGGAAGCCAGAGGACCCATTTTCTAGCTTCCCTAATGTGGAAACACTCCTGTGAACAGCGCACTTTAAGTCATTACCAGTGTTGATACTGCAAGCAAGTAAAAATGAGAGCTTACTCCTCTTATGTGTATAAAGTTGTGGATGTTTGAAGAGAAACATTGATTGAAGCTTATTCAACCTTATCTGTCCTTCTGGTTTCAGAGACTTCGAGAGAGTTAGGCAAAGAGACTGACTTTTCCTTCAAAGACGTCAGGACGTAACTCAGCGAGGAGCATTTTCATAATTCTTTCATGAAACGAGGGGAACACAGATGTGTTTGGGAAGGGCTGGCGCTGCTCTCTGCAGAGATTTAATTGTGCACACAGAGATAAGCCTCTTTTTTTCTTCCAGCATGGTGCTTATGTAGCTGCAAAATTATGCAGTTATGAAATAGAATTCTCCTGCCCCACCAACCTCACAGGGCAGGCGTCAGGGTTGCCGTAACAGTAGGAACATCACAAAAACTCCTTAAAATCTTGCCCACCAGGGACATGTCCTGTCGCCCACACTCCCCATGTCACTTCTCCTCTGTGCCACCCAGGTGCTCCCACTCTCCACGCGGTGGCTCCTGACTACCTTCGCCGTTGCTTGGCAAGCAGGGTGGGCCAATGCCACGGACGGCCGACTGCTGGTCCACAGGCGTTAGGTGCAGAGCATGCACGGGCCATGGGGCCAGCCCAACGTGGTCTGAATCATGGCTCTGTGACCGTGAGCAAATCGTTTGTGCCCTGCGGCGAGCCTCGGTTTTCTCACCTGTAAACGTGAGATGACAGCCCACAACACTCAGGGCTGCCGTGCGAGGTGGAGACAACGCAGAGCTCCCGGCACAGCGTCTGGCCCATCATGCCGCTTCTTAGCACAGAGGACAACTTACTGAGTCCATTTCACAACTGGTAGACGAAATCAACAACAACAACACCCACAACAAAACCCGTTTTCCCACCAGCACGGACACTCTTCTCTTTCTTCCCTTCCTCCACTTCTTTCTTCCTCCGTTGCCCCTCTTCTGTGACAAATGGTGTCAGTGCTGCAGATGTTATGACGCCCACCTTTGAGCCTGACCGCTGTCATTGGCCACACAAGGCTTCTCCTCTCTGGCTAGCCACCATTGCCCCCATCTCTGCCCTGTGACCCTGCAGGTGTGGCTGTCCCCAGCAGAGGCGGCACTGCCTTTCACTTCAGGGGGGCCCGGCTGAAACGCTGCCAGCCATGAGGAGTCCGTCTTCCAGACCACAGACAGCGGGCGAGTCGGGTACCCCATCTGCAGCCGGAGGTACTGATCTCAAGGGTGGAGTTGGAGAGGCAGCTTACACTGGGAAAACCGGGGCGTCTCTCCCATCCGGCCACCTGGCTGCACTTCTCTCCCTTCTGTCTTCTCACCCTGGGAGCCGGAGGGACAGCTTCCCTACCTGCCTTGCGGTGGTGAAGTTCAGTTTTCCATGGGTGTTGTCGCCCCCAGCTCAGGTTCATTCCCATCTGCACGGGACCACATTCCAGTATTTCCTGCCCTTGAACCCCTGCCCCCATCCTGGCCTCTGCCAGGCTCTCCTGCTTCTCTGTTGCTTCCTCGGGAATGATTCAGGGCCAGCGTTGTCATCAGCTCTTGCTGGTTTGACTTCCCCATCGCCCTTCTGTCCATCTCTGACCCTGGCGGGCTCTGACCCTTCCTCTGCGCTGACGGTCACGCCATCCAGCTCATCAGTCAGCTCCCTGCTGCCAGATTCAGTGGCGGCTTCCAGGCAGAAACAGGATGAGGGTGAGGCGGTTGTGGGGTCTAAGGTGAAACCTGAAGGAAAGGCGCATGTGCAGGGGCTTCTGTGTAGGGCGGTGCTGCCCTCACACACCCCAGTCCGGCCTGGTCCCTTCTCTGTCCTCATCTGACACGTCTCCACAGCAGTAGACAGAGTTGAACTCTGCCCCTCTTCAGTGTTTTCGTCTCTTGGCTTCTACTCCGTCCTCCCGCCTCTCCCCCCCCCCCCCCCCCCCCCCCCCCCCCCCCCCCCCCCCCCCCCCCCCCCCCCCCCCCCCCCCCCCCCCCCCCCCCCCCGCAGGCTCCTTTCTGGTTCCTCCTTCACTGTCCCTTCCACGCACGGTGCTGTACCCCAAGGTCCCCTTACACCTAGGTTCGCTCATTTGTCTCCTGCCTTTACATCTATATGCTGGTGACCCCGTAATTTACACCCAGAATTCCAGCGAGCAAGCCCAAGACTCACATATCCGGCCTCTTGTTGACCCCCCCCCGCCACGGGTGGGAGGCCTGTGTCCCCTCCAAAGTCATCTGTGGAAATCACACCCTCCGATGCGGTGGCGTTAGGAGGTGGGGCCTTTGGGAGGTGACTAGACCCTGAGGGTGGAGCCCCCGTGAATGGGACACTGATGCCCCCGCAAAAGGGGCCTCAGAGGGCTCTCTCACCCTTTTCCCACCAGGAGGGGACAGGAAAAGACGTGGGCAATGTGCAACCTAGAGGAAGGTCCTCCCAGGACTCCACCGAGCTGGCACCCTGATTGTGGACGTCCAGCTTCCAGAACTGGGAGAAATAAACCTCTGTTGTCCATAAGCCACCCAGTCCATGGTGCTTTGTCACTGCCTCTGGATGGACGGTGACAGCTCCTCTTCTGTGTCTGAGGGGCATCTCCAACTCGTACATCCCAACGAGACCTCCAGATATCTTCCTCAGACCCCTTCCTCCGGTGCTCCCCTCAGTGGTACGTGGCACTTTGCACCAGCCAGCCTCTCAGGGCCCCATGCTAAGGACCTCTGACCCCTGTGACCTCACCCCTTTGCCACCACCATGCCTGTCCTTGATGGGTCTGCTCACTGCTGCTTCTGCCATTCACTTCTGAACCCCCTCATATACATTATGTTTGGCAGCCAGAGAGATCTTCAGCCCTAAATCACACTAGGCATTATCCTCATAAACCCCTCTTAATTGCTTCCCATGGCTCTTGGCATAAAATCCAAGTGCTTTATCACTCTTTCACAAAGTCCTGCGTGTCCCCGCCCCCCGGCGCCTCTGCCATCATCTGCCACTTTCACCAGCTGTGCTCTGGCTGCGAGAATATCTTCCCGTTCTTAAACAGTCCCAGATGGTGCGCTCCTCTGGGTCTTCTCGTGGGCCGTTTCCTTTGCCCGGAATCCCCTCACACTGTGTCTCTTCCTCCACCCCCATCTCCCATGGCCGTCTTTGTTTCTTCATTTAGATGAAGTGCAAGTGTCATGTCATTGGAAAGGCCTTTCCTGACTGCCTGATCTAAAGCGGTGGTTTGCTGTTGCTGGTGACTACCAGTGTCCTAGGAATGCGTTTGGGTATGCTTTTATTTATATTTGTCTGGTGCCTGTCTCCCTGTTACAGGGTGCAGCCAAGAGGGGGGGG
>PVIA01016214.1:0-19807 GCA_004024845.1 Tonatia bakeri | reverse complement strand
GGTTCCCTGTGCCTTTTCCTTCATTTCTCTTATCATAGCCTGCATTTGTTCATCTAATTTGCGACCAAAATCAACCAATTCTGTGGGCTTCCTGATCACCAGTGTTTTGAACTGTGCATCTGATAGGTTGGCTATCTCTTGGTCACTTAAAAGGATGGGTTCTGGGGCTTTGATTTGTTCTTCTGTTTGAGCCATCTCTCTCTTTTTTTGGGGGGGGGGTCTGGTCGCACCTGTTACAGTAAGGGGCGGAGCCTTAGGTGTTCACCAGGGCAGGGCACCCCAGTCACTGGGTTGTGACGTTGTATGTGGGGGCAGGGTCGAGAGGGAACAATGGTGGTTGCTCCATTTTCTGTGGGACCTCAGTCCCTTTTGCTGCTTCCCCCAAGCAAACTGGGACCCTCTGGTGCCAATTTCCGTGTGGGTGGGCTTGTGCACACCATGGGACCTTCCAAGGACCTCCCCTGTGAGGCTGAGTGTCTCTCCGTGCGCCTCAACTCCCACAGGCGTCCACGATCAGTGTCCCGAGGCTGTATTTCCCAGCGCTGTGATCCTGGGTTGCGCTCACTGCCTAGCTTTACAATCGCCACCGCACTGGGTCTGCCCGGTGCCACCCCTTGGCTGGGGTCTGCCAGCTGCTGCTTGTGCACTCAGGGTCCACCCGCTGCAGTCTTGGGTGCCCCAGATGCCTTATGCATCCGGTCCCAACTTTCTCTGCTCTCCACGCCACGACCTGCGCCTGGCTGCTCATCTCTGCCCCTCCTACCAGTCTAGATGAATGGTTCTATTTCAACTTCTTGGTTTTCCACTTCCGTTCAGATCAGTTTTCTGTCAGTTCTGGATGTTATCCTCTTTCTAAATTGTTGTTGTTCCTATCTTGGGTGTGCGAGGAGGCACGGTGCATCCACCTACACCTCCATCTTGGCTGGAAGTCCGAATTCAGGTCAGTTGAGAAGAAAATGCTTTAGTCAAAGCAAGTTGAGTGACCTGGCAGTTTGATTAAAATGACCATCTGGTTAAAAAGAAAAAGGAAACGATAACAACAGGAGACTTTCAAGAATTTGGTGCTCTGTTGTTTTGTTTTCCTGAAGTGTTTTTCTCCCAGGTCCCACCCCACAAGAATTTTGAGACTGCGTCCTCCACTTTTTGGATCCCATGAATTTTTTATTTATTTCCCCATTTGTGATGTTAAAAGTAAACTTCAATGCCCCAGAATCTGGTGTGTGCTCAGGTTGCCTACTTCAAAAATGTAACATTTCCTCATATACAGATGTTTGAAATGGAATTATTTCACTCATTCATTTATTCAATAAATATTTCTGAGTGCCTAGTACTATGTTACACAATTGTTCTAAGGAGAGCTTAACAATAATGTGTTTATTGTATCCAAATTTGGGTCACTTTTTCTTTGCTTTTTATTTTGACAAAGATGTTGCATTTGCCTCTAGATCACAGGTGGCAAACACAAGGGCCATGAGCCAAATATGGCCCTCCACCTTGTTTTATTCGGCCCAGCACCTTTTTTCTACCCAGCCGCAGCACCGAGCTCTCGCTTAACTGTTAAGGAGTAGTTACATTTATACAGTCCTAAAATTACATTTAGTCCTTTGAAGGCAACTGTGAGGCTGATGTGACCCCCAGTGAAATGAGTTTGACAGCCCTGCTCTAGAGTGTACTCTTTTCTCTCTTGATGTATGTGCTCAAAGGGAAATTATTAGGCATTTTCACTTCCTTCCAATCCTACCCTATAATGAAATACTATATATTTATGAGAAGATAATCTTGTAACAGGGCAGCCAGGCAGGGAAGGGGGACCCAAATGGGGATTTGTAATGGGGTCCAGAACTCAGGGTGTTCAGGAATATTAGAAAAAAAAAAAAATATATATATATATAGGATGTCCTCAACCCCACAAGTCTGAGCTGGGGGATGGGATGCATGGAGCAGGGTCATTAAGAGTTGTTTTGAATAGATAACCTCTAGAATGGTCATTTAACATACCTATAACGTTCAACTGGTTACATAGGTATGTTAAATAGCTGTGGCCATGCTTTGAACCAGGGGGATAGGAGTGACTTCAACCCATGATGCAACTGGGAGGCAACGCCCTCTGGGTACAGCACCTGCATAAAAGCTTGCAGATGATTGGCTCTGCACCGTGGGGCTATACCTGTCCAGACTTACTATGGAAGCCCAGTAAAGCTAGAAGAATATGGGAATGCTGGCAGGTGTAACTGCTTGTGGGAGGAGTTGGAAATGGTGCTGCAGAGGAAGATTGGTGCTGGGATTTAAACCCAGGCACAGCAGCCATGTGGGGTGCTTTTTGGGACTATGCAGCTTTAGGGTGCTCCCTTTTGCCATGTGGCTTAGGAAGTAGGAGAGACCTTGCAGGAAAGAAAAGAGGGGAAAGGACTCTCGCTGGTGGGCCATGAGGAGGTGCCACATGGTTTGGGGTTAACTGGAGATCATGGCAGCGACGCAGGTGATGATGCCAGAACTGAGGGGCTGCCTAAACCATAAACTTCTATTTCTTTTCCTGAGATACGGTACCCTGGACTAGGCAGAGGGAAAAGAAAGGACTGTGTGCATTGGTGGGAATTCTATTAGTATTTTTAATAAAGACATTAAGTCATTACTCTAAGTCTGTATAACTTTTTAAATAAATAATCCCTTTCCTTTTCACCAATCTCTGGCATCTTCCCCTAGGCGAACCTAGTATGGGGTGAGGGGTGGGGGACCTGGAGCACAAGGGTGGGTCCATTTGGTAACAGTATATCATTCAAACCCACCCCATTCTGTTCTGTAACAATCTCTGTCAAATTGTATGCAGTGTGTAGCAGTATTCCACAATTATTAACCCAGCAGTGAAAATGCCTGGGAGGGTCAGCCACAAGGCACCAGCCTGGTAGGGGTACAATAAGAACAGGCAGCAGCACCCTATGGCAGCCCCCAAACCAGCCCTGGAAGTCAACATCTGGATTTGTGGAAGAAAAATAAGGGTTTGCTTTCTCATAGCCATATCTAATCCTAACTAATACAATATACTACCTGAGAATTTGGATTTAAAAAGACCTTTAAAAATTCTAAAGGTCAACAAACCAAGAAATGACATTTTAAAAGATTCACAAACTATTCATATACATAAATAGAAAAGTTACTCCATGACCAAGAATAAACCTGTCTGACAAAACTACTTAACATCCCTGTTAAAGTATTTAAACCATATTCCATAAACTTGATGAATTTATCAAACTGATGATTCAGCAAATTGGCTTAGAACACACTAGGTTTGTTTGAGATGATTTTATATAAATTTTAGCCATTTGCTCGCCTCATCCTCCTACATCACAGCACTTATCACTAAAATTTAACAATAATAAAAATAGGTAACATTTATTGAAATATGCCTTCATGCCACCTGTAAACTAGCTGCTTCCCAAGTATATATTTAAAAAATCAGTGTTCCATAGGCCAAAATCCTACATAAAACCTAATGATAATCATCAATCATCATTATTTGAATTTGAAGATTTTTGGGTAGGACAAGCACACACTGGCTTCATCCCACACTACCAGATCAATCTGCGCCCGCCCTTCCTTCATTTGTTAATTTAATGCCCTGAGGACATTTCTTCTGTAACCTCTGAATGCAGGATCTTGTACTTTAAAGTGGTCAGTTTATTAAAACTTGAAGTTATAGCCCCGACAAGAAGCTCAGTTGCTTGGTGCATCATCCCCATATGCCAGGGTTGTGGGTTCAGTCCTTCCTTGTGGCACATACAGGAATCAACCAATGAATGCATGAATAAGTGGAACAACAAATCGATGTTTCTCTTTCTCTCTCTCAATCTAAAAATAAAAAAATTGTTATGTTGCCTGTAATAAACCCATACTGATTTGTCATCAGAACTACACTGTGCCCAACATGAAGCCTGGACTGTATTTGTATTGTTTGCTGTTGTATCTCCATAGCCTAGCGGTGCACCTAACACTAAACAGGTCCTCAGAAATATTTTTTGAATACTTGAGTGAATGACATAACCTTTTCTCCATTTCTATTATTTTACTTTATCAAGCCTTCATCTTCCCTGCTTTCAGTTTTACCTTCATCTAATGTATACCAGATATTTTCACTCCACTGATTAAAAAAGAAGAAGAAGAAGCACTCTTCACTGACTCTCCTTAGCTAAGAGGTCAAATCAAAAGTTTGACACCCAGAGCCATTAATGCCCAGAACCCTACCACCTGCCTTTTCAGCCTCACCTTCCTTCACTTAATTTCACATTGTTCCTTCTTGCAACAATAAATTGTTCCTAATTCTCTAGACACACAATGCTATCCATATTTCCATTAATTTGTTTACAGTGCTCCCCCCTTCCACGTGCCTGGGAAAGCGTGGGGGTTTCTTATGGGGTTTTTTTGTTTGTTTTTGGCTGCATTAGCAAATACCCATTCCACCCTACATCATCAGCGCTCCCGTAGGGGGACTATTATCGCTGCACCTCATGATATCCCATTGTGTTTGTGTCAGACAGACAGCAGAGTTTAAAATATTTTTCCCACATAGATAACCAATCACCCAGAAAAAATTTAATGACTAGTTCATTCTTTCCCTCTTAATTTTAAATGTTAGTTTTATCACAAATGTTTGGGTATATGTGTCAGATCTATCTCTGGAGTACCACTTTTAATTGGCTCATTTGTGTGACAAATACCAAATGTTCTAGTGATAGCTCTTTATAGTGTATCATAATACTCCCTAGGCCAATCTTATGCGGAAAAATAGCATCTTACTTTTGCTTTATTTTGCACTTCCCAAATTGCCTGAAAGTTGAACATCATGTTTCTTGGCCATTAATGTTATCCCTTTTAAGGATGTCCAATTCATACCCTTTACTCATCTATTATACAAGTTAAAGAATTCATTCTTCTAGGTCTTTCAGTTTAATGTGACTTTCATAAGAATGAAATTGAAATTTAGATGTAGTTAAATGTTCAATCTTTACCTCAATGGCTTTAAATTTTAATAGCTTGCTCAGAAGTTTCTTTCCCCTATCTCAAAAGTTGTAAAATTCTTCTCCATATTTTCTTCACTATTTTCAATGTTTAGGTCATTAATCAATCCACCTAGAGGGGAGAGAGATAAAGTATCTGATGGGGTAAGCAATTTCTCTGCCAACCCGGAGGGGATGGCAATACAGCATACCTGGAGGATAAAGAATTTAGCCGCGCCTGCCACGTGTGGAAAAGGCGAGTTAGGAACTAAATTAAGACATAAACGGGTTACATAACTAGTCCCAGTTTACGCAAAAAAAATTAGCCGCAGAGCCAGGGCTTAAACCCAGGATATCTACTCCACAGCCCCTGTTCTGACTGCCGACCCTGTGGTTCCACAAGTCTGATATAAAGGAATAGCGTCGTTCCTCACAGAGCCAGGAGAGCTTAAATTCAAAAATTAGACTCGTGGTTATTAGACGTGTGTAAAGCAGCACCTATTTCCACACCTTCATCTTAAATGCGGCAAAGTGACACTGAAGGGGAGGGGGCCCTACCCTGCAGATGATGTCTAGCCCACCCGCGGGGCCCTAACCTGCTGCTGATGTCCAGCCCACCCGCCCAGAATCCAGCAAGAATCTCTCCTTGCAACCGGCAGAACCTCTCCCACCCGGGAGGGAAGAGGGAGAGAGGGAGGGAGGGAGGAGCGCCGGCCAGGCTCCGCCCCCGCCCCACCTCCATCTCCAAGGGAAGGGGTACCCTACTGCGCATTCCCAGGGTTGTGCTGCAGCGATGGGGACGGCAGCGGACAGTAAGGCCTACTTCCAGAGGGGCAGTCTGTTCTGGTTCACCATCATCACCCTCTCCTTTGGCTATTACACGGTAAAGGCAGTGAAGGGAGCAAGCACCCCATTCAACGCAGGAGCCGTGCCTGCGGGGAGGACTGGTCGCGCAGGCGCAATCTTGCACCGTCGCGCTCTCAGCGGAGGGAGACTAAATCCCAGAAAAAGACACAGGCGCACTGATCCGTCCGTGTCTTTAGCCCACGCAGGAACCCCTGAGAAACCAGCTACTCAGGCTTTCCTGTGTGGGGGCGGGAGCAGGTACTACTCTCCACCCCACGGCTCGTGTCTATATTTTTCAAAATGGTGGTGGCAAAGTCAGAGGCCAACAAGGCTGCCACTGCCTACTTCCGTACAGCCAGACCCTTGCCCTCGCTGGTCACCGTCCTCGGGCTAGGATATTTCTCGGTGAGGCGTCGGAAGGGGCGGGGCATCTGTTTGGGGCTCGCCAGGCTCCCGCAGGGCAAGGGGCTCCTAGGGAGTGCCGTCTTGCACTTGCGCGGGTTGCCAAGGTTACTGCACTAAGCGGAAGTTCAATAGCGTTACAACCCAGTTTCTGCTTTATAGAGTCTCTGCCTTTGTGTTTGCTCATCGTTATTGCGTTTTAGCTCAGTCTCAGAACTCGAAGGAAGCCAGGTTTTCACTCTGCCGTAGGGTTGCCAAGTCAGGATAGGGCTTCCGAGGGAGAATGTTTGAGGCAGTTGGAATTGGTTAGGGAACGGAGACAAACCTAAAGAATGAGTAGGATTTAATTGGTAAGAAGGAATAGAGAGGATATAAATGTTATGGCACAGATGCAGAACCAAGAAGGCGGAGGATCTCTACTGAGAGGAGGAGCAACTCTTGTCTGGCTGACAGAGTTCATTTCAGACAACGGGCAAAACTGGAAAAGTCGGTTGGGGACTGACTTGATGTAATTTTGAATGAAGGCAAAACTATTTGGATATTTCCTGGTATATCCTGGAGACTGGGGATTAGAAGTGCTTTGTCCATGTTGTTTGTTGTGAAATCTGACCACCTTTGTGCTGATTTCCCCATATGTAAAGTGGAGGTGTTGAACTGAAAAATTTCAAAGGTGCACTTCTGTTCTTTGATTCTGCATCTCTGAGTAGTTAGGATATAAATAGAGGAAAGCGTTGGTGGCTTCATATTGGGATATTGTGGAGCTGGTGGATGCTGCCCATTCCATTCTCCTTGGTTTGGGAGGATGACTTGGTTTTATGCTTTATTTAAATTTTAGGTGTGTAACACCATAATGGGAGAGGTAGTCCTGCTCTTGGCTGAAATCTGTATGGAATAATAAATTTTAGATCTATCAGGCCTTAATTATTCTCAAAAGCCTAATTGACAGAGGGAAAGTTGGTAAGATTAGAAAAACCTTATGTGATTAAGTAGTTGCTATTAACACTTAACAAACCTGATCTTATTTTCCAGTTCTGTGCAGTGAATCAGTCACAGTTTTAGAGGTAGAAAAGATGAAAGAAGAAAAAGGGATTGTAAATTAAATGGGGATTTGGCTCAAACCATAGTTTGTGCAGTAAGGAAGCTAGCCAGGACACATAGGCTCTTAAAATTGTTAATAAACTTTATAAAAAGTCTTTTGGTTGAATTTATTAAGAATAGAAGTCATCTATCCTGGGCAATAAGTCTGATAAGCACATAGTTTCCTCAACATAATCTCCCACTAGAATATTTTTTAGAAAATAGAAGTCAAGCGTGGAACCCCGTATGACTTAGTTAAGATATTTTTTTGTTCTGTCCTTGCTGTTGTAGAATCAGGATCATTTCATAGCCTCTCTCAAATACAATGATTTAAGTGACCTAATAGTTGTTCTGTGCCTTTGGTTCTCTTTCAGTGGGTTGTCTTCTGGCCTCAAAGTATTCCTTATCAGAGCCTAGGGCCTCTGGGCCTCTTCACTCAGTACTTGGTGGACCACCATCACACCCTCCTGCACAATGGGTAAGGAGAGCAGCAGCAATGGGATTGGACCACTGCAGTTACGGTCTCCCTGTAGACTTGGGAGGCCTGCAGTTGCCTTTAGGTGTCTAAGAATGGTGCTAGTTCACATTAAAGCACCTTCTTTTTGAGGTTTCTGTGTTAGATTTCATCAGCAAATAACCATCACCTTAAACTAGGCTGACTTTGTTTCAGGTATTGGCTTGCCTGGCTGATCCATGTGGGAGAGTCCTTGTATGCCATGGTATTGTGCAAGTAAGTGTTTTTAATAGGTATTTGTCACTTTTCTCTTAGCATCTGATATAAGTTGAGAGTAGCCCCGTTTAAATAATTCATGTACTTGTAGGCTGAGAGCATTCTCAGGGTAGAGTTGAGAATGCTCACCTAATACTGAGCCCAGCTCAGAGGGAGTAGTCAATGAATATTTAATGAGTGAATTCATTTCATTTGTGTTAGCTTAATAAATTTTAGATCTGTTGAACTTAATTATTCTCAAAAGCCTAATTGACAGAGGGAAAGTTGTTTAGTTACTTAATTTAGATGACTTTTCTTATTTTTTTAAAAAAAAATTCTCTGTATTCACACCAACAAGAACAAAGATTAGGAAGCTGCCTTCTAGTTTGAAAAGGCTTACTTACTGACTGGGGCTGATGATTCTCAATCCTACTTTCACAACTGAGTCACCTGAGAAGCTTTTTCGAAATACACAAGCCTGGTTTCCAGACCCACAAGATCCTGATCTGGTTGGCCTTGCTTCAGACACGGGGCTGTGTTATTTTTACAAGCTCCACAGGTAGTAAATGCAAGTTAAAAGCCACTTGACTAAATGCCATTCAGCAGATGTCAGTGTAGGTTAATACTGTGTGAGAGTACTAGGCAAGATTCTCTTTATGTTTGTACTTCATGTGGCATATACAGAAAGTATGATGTAATGAAAGAGATGGTTATAGTCATGCCAAACTGCTTGGCAGTTGATATTTTTCTGGTCAAGGCTATCGCCTCTATTATTGCTGTATTACTGCTAAAAGTGGAAAATATGATATTTTATTACTACTATGTTCTGTTAATAAAAGTAATTCATATTTATTGGGTACACACTATGCCAGACACTGCTAAGTTCTTTAAATGGATGGTACTCTGTCTTCTGGTTGATTAAACAAGCTAGAGTTTCCAGGAGAGGAACTGAAACCAGCTTTATTTTTTCTCATTCCTCTCTAAATACACTCACTGTGTAGATTGTTGTCTATCTCCCGCTCTAGGCCTGGATGAAATCTGAAGCAGTTCTGTAGGTTTTCCCTGTGACATTTTCCAGTATAGTCCAGTCAATTTACTATATATATTGTTTTTAAATTGTGTTTTCAATGAAAAGTCATTCACATGAGACTTATTTACGTACAGATGAAACTGTAGCACGTCACTCACTTCAACTGGGTCATTTTCTTTTGAGCTTTGTTTTAAGCAGTTTAGTTAACAGGTGTTTATTATTACTATATGTTAAGCCCTTTACTAAGCACTTTGTGTCCATTATCTCATAAATCATCTCAAATTTGATGAGCTAAATACCATTATTCCAATTTTTTTAGACAAGGAAATTCTCTAAAGAATGAGTGACTTTTCCAGGGTCTCAGCGGTTAGTTGGCCAAGCTAAGATTCACATCTGGTGTTTCTTCAGAACACTTTCTTCTTGCTCTGACGCCACACCAATGCGACTTTAACTGCGTCCGCTCACCAAAATCATGTGAGGAACAGTGGTATAATACAGTGCTCTAGGCAGTGGCCAGACTGTTTCTCAGGAAAGAGTGAACCATCCTAAATGCACAAGAAAAATGAAAAGAAATCAACTAAGCATTTGAGTTAAGAAGCTGAAGAAAATGGCAAAATAAACCCAATGAAAGTAGTTAGAAGGAGTACATTATTTTTTAAAAAATAGAAGGCAGTAACTCCTATGAAACCATAATATTAAAATTCTGATGGTTAAATTTTTCTTGTCTTTTTTTAGGTCTAAAGGCGTAACTAATGCTCGAGCTCAACTGCTCTGGTTCCTACAGACTCTCCTCTTTGGGGTAGCCTCCCTCTCCATCTTGATTGCTTACAAACCAAAGCACCCCAAAAAAACTTAAAGAACATATTCAGAAGCTTCCTCTACACTTTGACATCCAACCTCACCTTTTTTGGGGGGTGCTTTGTTTACTCCATTTTTCTATTTTCTAGAAAGTTAAGACTCTAGTTATTCATTATTTCATATGCTCTGGTTGAACTTGAGTAGATCATAGGAAAAGATTTTAGCTGTCCTATTCTGTAGACTAACCTATTTGGCAGAGGGCTTCCAGCTACCTTCTTGAAGTCCTTGGCTATGTTGGTGCTCTCTCCCTATCATCTGGTTTAAGCCATGTACTAAATTTGTTGGTGTGCCTTTGCTCCCATCTTCTGACTAAAACACCTTACAGCCATCTTAGCTCTCTTTTCCCAAAATTTTTCCACCTTTCTGGACCATGGGGGAGTAAACACATCCACAATATATCAATTCCACATGCATTTGTTAGCACCAGTGAGGCAAAATCTTATCCTTTCAAATTTTCATTTCTCACACTACCAAGAAAGATAAGGAAGATATAAGCAAGTGCCTGGAACCAGGCAGGCTGAGCAGATACATAAAGGCAAAAGGACATGCTGACACCCAAGAGGAGAGAATTGGAGAATGCCTTCCTTGATTCTGCCAACCAGAGTGCTTCTTCCTTCCATGTGGTCCCTTGGACACACTGCAAGGTCTGATGGCTAATGCTGGATTACTCCTTCAAGTCAGGACTACATCTTAGACAGCTTTATTTTACCTTTAGCACCTGCCCCATTCATTGCCTTGCACACAGGTGTTCTATCAGTGTTTATTGAACAAAGAAGGGAAACTTTGATTTCACTGTCTAGTATCAATCCACTTTTTGTATGAAAACTGCAGGACCCATTTAGTGTAACCTAGTCTCAAGGAAAAGCACAGGACTATCTTTGACTGGTAGTACCACCTTTCTTTTGGTCCCCTGATGGGAAACCTGTATCTTTTTCACACTTTCCTGTTCTTGGTCCTTTTCTCCAAGTGCTGTAGGTGTCTCCCTTCAGCTCTGGCTTACTCCAACACAAACATTCCTGTTCTAGAGATTCTAGTCCATGGATAGTCCAGCTGGTTACCACCTCTTCCACCCATTCACCTCATTATACCTCATTAATACTGACTGGTTACAGTAGGGCAGTGATTTTCAACTTTTTTCATCTCATGGCACGCCAGAAAGTATATTTTTGCTGATCTACAAAAAAAACAGGTATAATTTTGAATCGTTCATACCAGATAGTTATTGTTGTATTGGCTGTTTTTCTTTCTTTTTTTTTAAGGTTTTATTTTATTTCTTTTTTTTTTTAGAGAGAGGGGAAGGGAAGGAGAAAGAAAGACAGAGAAACATCAGTGTGTGGTTGCCTCTTATGTGCCTGGACTGGGAATTGAACCAGCAACCCTTTGGTTCACAGGCCCCTGCTCAGTCCGCTGAGCTATACCAGCCAGGCTGTTGTCGTTTCTTTATTTGACAATCTAAGGGAAAAGAGGTCAGTACCCCTGATAAATAATCAGGTATTGTGTGTTTTAAAAACTCTTGGTGAGTCCTGGCCGGGTGGCTCAGTTGTTTGGAGCATTGTTCACCAAAAGGTTGTGAGTTCAGTCCCCAGTCAGGGCACCTACAGGAGGCAACTGATCAATGTTTCTCTCACATTGATGTTTCTTCCTTTCTCCCACTTAAACTCTGTCTCTAAAAATTGATGAACTTATACTTGGGTGAGGATTAAATTTTTTTAAAAATTCTTGCACACCAGTGTGCTACAGCACACCTGTTGAAAATCACTGCAGTAGGGTATATTAAGTGTTTTAAGCAAATATTTATGAGAAACAGCCCTCTTCCTCCTCCTGCAAAAAAGTCCCCATGTAAAAGCTCAACCCTGAAAGATTATGGACAATGAATTGTTTCTGGTGGAGATCAATTTCTACAAATCTGTCTTTCCCTCTGTTTCTATTCTGATTAGGGGTTGCTTTTTGGTATGGTAAAATATTTTAGCGTAAATATTTTATAAAAATATTTAAAATGTAGTGGAAATCCAACCCAGATTTTTTTGAAAGCATGGTCCTCTCCAAGGGAAATACAATAGTATTAATTTTGCCAGAAACAATATGGCAGATTATTGAATGAAATGAATTTATTTGATGAAATGCTATGAATTGTCTCTCCAATAAAATACTGTTTTTGTGTCAGTTTTGATGTCTTGTCACACTTTTGATTCTACCTTTTCTTAAGTAGATTCTGTTATAGAATTGTTTGTCCAGTTCAGATATCAGGGATTTTTTTTTCACTGATAAATGCAGAATGCCCTGGTCGTGGTTTGCATACTCCTCATTACATTTATAGAGCGACCCACAGCCCACTCAACTTCTCCACACACACTGAGCCCCAAGTGGACACGAGTGTCTCCTTTTATTATGGGCCTGTCCTCTAGTTTCTATTAACAGTTCATTTAGCGTATCATGCAATCTATGCTGCTAGTGAGACGATTATTCTGTTTTTAATGCCAAAAGTATAAAATTCTGTAATCTTATTTTGGGTATATGGCTTAGAGCAAAAAGTGATCTTATTGGACAAATGGTGCCAATGATTCATTTTACGGACGCTGCATCCCATCAAGGTGAGGTAACACCATCACACAGAGAGAAGCCAGACTGACTGCATCTTGTGTTTCTCTCCTCCCCCACAGCCCAGGAGCTGAGAAGTCTGTGAAGCAAAAAATAAACAGAAAAATGGAGACATCATGGCTTTGAATTGCAGTCATAGTGGTGATTTAGGAGAAACATCTTTATGTTGAGTTTGGATAAGAAAAGGCCAAAGGCATTTTGGTGGAAGCAGCCATGGAGGCCAAGCTGAACTCTTACCCACCTCCTCCCCCCACCAGAAAATTGTCAAGAGCATATAGTTTATAAGAACAAAAAAGGACCATTGGGTGGGGGAGGGGGGACAACTAGTGACCTCACAACTTAAGTGAAAACAGGCCAGATTTATAAACTAACACTTTCCTACATTCAAAATGTTTATGACTACGGAATCCAAGTCTAAATGTGTTTTATAAACCATGGTCTTAAGTTTTGGATTTAAGAGGTTATATTCCATTTAAAAGGTTAAATAAATTGCTAAAGAGTTCTTTAGGAAAACAGCTTGCCATCTGAGAGCCTGTATGTATTTACATGGAGAGTCTGCCATTGAGGTTAGAGCACAGAATGCAACCATATTTTTATCTTTGCCCCAGCTCTTCCTGGAGCCTTGTTAATCAAAGGCTCTTAGTTTAGCACCATGGGTTGTATCACTTATCCTCCCCTTACCAGCACAGACAAGAAAAAAAAGAAAGAGAGAGAGAGGGGAGGGAGGGAGGGAGGGAGGGAGGGAGGAAGGAAGGAAGGAAGGAAGGAAGGAAGGAAGGAAGGAAGGAAGGAAGGAAGGAAGGAAGGAAGGAAGGAAGGAAAGGAGAAAGAAAAAGAAAGAGAAAAGAGAAAGAAAGAAAGAGAAAAAAGAAAGAAAAGAAAAGCCAGTAGGGCAGCTGAGTAATACATTTGAAGTCTGTGAGACCCTTCTCTGCAAGGTCACTTGTCCACATCAAATTGGAAATCACTGTTCCCTCTTCACTGAGATTGGACAAGGGGAGTGTACAGTTATCATTTTACATTTCTCTTTATGAAGAGGAGAGCTATACTTTGATTCCACAGTGATCACTTGAAGATCCTATTCAAAATACTATGTTTGCAATTTCTATCAACAAACATTTTAAGATGATTCCTAAGCTTTCTTAAGAGGATTGAGTATAATGATTGCCTTGTTTCTGTTTTTGTGTTATCATGAAGTTGGACTAGGGAAAATATCTTTGGCATACTAATACTGTTCAGGGAAATAGTCATGAGAGAACTTTTTCTTTGTGCCAACATGTTGCACGGGATGTTTCTAGTAAATAAAAATTAGTTAAAATTGCCACTAAAATTGAAATCCTGACACTGCTATGAATGAAAGAGAGGAATGTCACCTTTAGTGTAAAGTGGGGAAGTGTTGGCTAAACAGGCATGTAGGAACCACTGTCACTCACAACTTCAGTCATGTCTATACTGTACCTGAATAGACTTTAAAAAATCGTTCTAAGCAAGAGTAACTATAAAAAACCAAGCTAGGTTTATTATATTTTTCTCCAACACATGTGAGAATGAAGCATAATTATTACCTTAAATCACCATGCATACTAATGATAATATTGGGCATACTATTAATAATCAAAAAGTATTATACTACTCACTGAATCAAGTGTGAGCTTTAACCTAGGTCTAGCCATAGGATTTTAGACAAGTAGCCATTTTCCTGAACCTCAGTTTTATTATTAAAAAGTATGAATAATTTTACATTGTGACTGGGATGAAATGGAATGGTAAATTTCAATGAAATCATCTAGTAAAGCAACTTTGTACATGATAACACATTAAGCAAGAGTATAGTTTTACTGGAAGCTTGATAGTTGCTGGTGATGCATCTTTGCTTCTCAGACTTGACCATGCAGGTGGATCAGGTGAGATCTGGTGAAAATACACTTTCTGATTCATTCAGTGTGCAGCAGGTCCAAGATTCTGCTGTCTATCAGGCTCCTTGGTGATGTTAAGATTGTTGATCTGCAGACCACTTTGAGTAGCAAGAGTTTTAGAGAAAATTTATCAATCAAACTGTTCAATCCTGGTTTTATGAGGCTTGGGACTGATTTCTGTATGTGCTAACATGTTTTAGTCAGTAAGAAAAGTTGCTAAGTACCTCACTGGGAGCTCAGTACTCAACGTAAACAACAACTGAAAAAGAGCAGTGTCATTAGGCTAAAACTGCTCATCAAATTAGCCAACTGTCATATCTGCATACTCCTCCCTCCTTGAGAATAAAGGTTGGGATTGAGGTCTTTGAAAGTAAAAAGAATCCAATACTTTTCAAATATATTGTTCTAGACATTGATATAAAATATCCAAAATCCTCAGCATTGCTTTGAGATAACAATTATGCCTATTTTATAGTTGAAAACACTGACAGGACCCCTGCCCTGATGGGTGAGTAGCTGAAGTCACTGACCCCCTCTCCCAAGATCAATCCTAAAGAAATAGTAGACAGTGAGAGATTCCTAAAATCAAGGGGGGAAATTGAGGAATCACCCCCACCCCTGTTGCCTCCAGACAAAAGACTTCTGGAATTGGTGTGGGGTGGGGAGTACTGGTGGCTGTAACCTTGGGCAGCTGAGCAAACTAGGTGAACTTCTTACCTTCTGTTCTTGTCTCTCCCTCAAGGTACCTTGGGACAAATGGTCATTGGCCTGACCCTTGAGTACAGAAGTGGACACTAATAGTGCCATGGCAATGTTTGTCATTACTAGTAACACAAAAGCCCTACTGAGGTATAGGGAAGAGTTCACTGAAATAAACACAGGCTGTTGGGCTCACTCCACCATGCTCCCAACCAAATCACCATAGTTGCGGATTACAACGTCATTTCCTTCTAAAGGTTTAAAAGTTAAAACCCAGGCAAACGAGTGACCAGTGGATTGGCATCAAACAATGATTCATTCAGGGTTTCATGGTTCCTGGATTCTCAACTCTAAATCATTGATTTCAATATAAACTGAGCCTAGCCTCAGCCCTCCGCATTGCACATTATGAGACATGCTGGTTGTGACCCCAAGAGAAAACAAGCTCACATGCCAAATAACCAGGCAGCAGAGAACAACAACTATGCACAGAGCCACATATCATCTGAAGAGAAGCATTAGAACTAAAAATGCTCCATGAATAGGAGATAAAGAGTTAATAAAAAGATATTAGCCATATGAAATAGGAACAAAAAATCACAAAAAAGAACTAAGTAAAATTATTCATTGAGGAACAGAATGAAGAAATAAGATGGAGTCACTGTAGGCAAGCTGCTAACTTACTAAAATTGAGTAGAATGAGGCATGAGGAAGTGATTATATTCTTGTTTTAACTGGCCTAGGAACTTAAATTTTGAACTTTCCAGCCCGCCTCAATACCATGTCAAAACTCCAGATAACTCTGATTACCCCCTGAGGGACTCACATATCCAGTCCACCTGATATCTATGTGACTCCCATCACCCGCACCACCAGACATGAGCAGACTTTCTGGTGCCATCTTCCAGGTGGCCTGTCATCCATTTTCCAGACCACCTGACATTTGACTGATAACCATCCTGGTGCCAATCCTAGGGCCCAAATCCAGGACTGATTCTTCTCAAGAATGAGTTTTTCACTATAAGAACTCTTAACTTTGTCCCAACTGGTGTGGTTGTGGGGGGCTTGCAATCCCTGTTTCTCTCACACATCGATGTTTTCCTCCCTCTCTTTCTCCCTTCCATTCCCTCTTTCCAAAAATAAATAGCCTTTTTAAAAAAGGACTCTTTTCTTTCTTCTTCAGAACACTTCTGGACTTTTGCCTAGTTTCATTTATGATTTGCAAACCCTAAGACTCTTGAATAAATTTTTGTAATTTATTTCTAGTAAAGCCTCCAGACTTTTTGAATTTATTAAAGATAGGCATGATACAACGAATCTAATAAATGAAAATAGAGTAAGTAAAATAGAACGGATGTAGTTGAAGAAAAAAATTGTGAATACAAGACTGTGGAAATCTTACAGTAGGAAAACACAAAAGATACAAAATGTGAAGGAAAAGCTTGGAAATGTGGACAATTAACTTAGAAATGCCAATGCCTGGGCAGTAGTTCCAGATAGAAAAGTAAAAAATAATGTGAAAGAAATATTTGAAGAAATAATGTAGATAAATTTCCCCCAAATGACTTTATTTAAATGGGCTTAAAAAGAGATAAACAAATGTGGTAAGGAAAAATGCTGAACAATAACACTTTAGAATAGTAACAACAAAGAGAGGACTTCCAGCCAAGATGGAGGCGTAGGTAGACAGACATGCTTCACCTCCTCACACAACTAACCTCAAAACAAAAAACAACCAGAACTGCAAAAAAATAGAGAGGTCATGGTGTGGTGGCAGTGTAGCAGCAGCTGTGCGGCCAGCAAAAAGGGCAGTCCCACATTCACCTGTGGTGAATAAAAACCAGGAGGAACACTTGGGAAGTGAATGATGGCAGCCTGAGGCCAGACCACACAGCCCAGGGTCACCACACCAGGAAAATAAAGCCTCATAACTTTTGGTTATACAAACGAGTGGGATTGGGGCTGCAGAATAAACTGTTGGTCTCCCTGGAGAGTCCATTTAAAAGGCCCCAAGGTCCTAGAACTTATGCAAACCCATCCACTCTGGGAATCACCTCCAGCACAAAGCGAGAGGGCTGCCAGTCTCATGCCAGAAGTGGGTAAAGTGAATGGAAACAGGGTGAGGGCCAAGTAAGCAGCATTGTTCTCTCCTTGACCCCTCCCTCACATACAGCACCACAAAGCAGTGAAGTGGGTTGCCCCACCCTGGTGAATACTTAAGACTCCACCCCATACAATGTAACAAGTGTGCCAAGATAAGTAGTCAAGCAGCTCTACCTAATACACAGAACCAAACACAGGGAGGCCGCCAAATTTAGGAGAAAAGGAAATATGGCCCAAATGAAAGAACAGAACAAAACTCCAGGAAAAAAAAACTAAGTGAAATGGAGACAGCCAACCTATCAGACGCACAGCAAAACATTGGTGTTAAGGAAGCTCAGAGAACTCATTGAGTACGGCAGACACATAGGGAAGAAATGAAGGCTACACTAAGTGAAATAAAGAAACATCCACAGGGAGCCAACAGTAGAGGGAAGGAAACCAGGACTTAAATCAATGATTTGGTACATAAGGAAGGATGAAATAAATAGTCAACCAGTACAGAATGAAGAAACAAGTATTTAAAAAATAATAAAGAGAGAATAAGAAAACTCTGGGACATCTCCAAACATACTAACATCTGAATCATAGCAGTGCCAGAGGGAGAAGAGGAAGAGCAAGAAATTGAAAACTTATTTGAAAACATAATGAAGGAGAAACTTCCTCAATATAACAAAGGAAATAGACTTCCAGGAAGTCCAAGAAGCTCAGAGAGTCCCAAAGAAGTTGGACCCAAAGAGGACTAGACCAAGACATATCATAATTAAAGTGCCAAAGTTTAAAGATAAAGAGATAATCTTAAAGCAGCAAGAGAAAAGGAGACAGTTACCTACAAAGGAAGTTCCCATAAGACTATCAGCTGATTTCTCAAAAGAAATCTTGCAGGCAAGAAGGGGCTGGAAAGAAGTAATCAAAGTTATGAAAAGCAAGGACCTACATCCAAGATTACCCTATCCAGCAAAGATGTTATTTAAAATTGAAGGGCAAATAGAGTGCTTCCCAGACAAGGTAAAACTAAAGGAGTTCATCGTCACCAAGCCCTTATATGAAATGTTAAAGGGACTTATGTAAGAAAAAGAAAATCAAAACTATGAACAGCAAAATGACAACAAACTCACAACTATCAACAACTATATCTAAAAACAAAAACAAAGTAAGCAAACAACTAGAACAGGAACAGAATCATAGATATGAAGATCATATGGAGGGTTATCAGAGGGGAGAAGGAAGGGAGAGAATGGGGACAAGCTACAGGGAATAAGAAGCATAATTGGTAGGTACAAAACAGACAGAGAGATGTTAAGAATAGTACAGGAAATGGAGAAGCCAAAGAACCTATATGTAATATTCATGGACATGAACTAAGAGGAGCATTGCTGGAAGGAAGGGCGTACCAGGAGGAGGGGGCAAAGGGGGAAAAATTTGGGACAACTGTAATAGCATAATCAGTTAAATACACTTCAAAAAAATAAGGACAAAGAGAAAACTTTAGAAGCTTCCAAAGAGAAAATGGGGTTTCCAAGAAAAGAGAAAGGAGAAAATATCTTTCTCTTTTGGTAACAGGAAAAATTCAATCTTATTTTCATTTACCTTACATAACAAGTATCATTAATTTCTTATTTATCCTTCCTATGTGTAATTTTGCAAATAAAAGCTATACATATGAGTATTTTGTATAGATTTTATTTATTTATTTTTAGAGAGAGGGGAAGGGAAGGAGAGAGGAAGAGAAACATCAATGTGTGGTTGCTTCTCCCATACCCCCTACTGGGATCCTGGTCCGCAACCCAGGCTTGTGCCCTGACTGGGAATGGAACCTGAGACCCTTTGGTCCACAGGTTGGCACTCAATCCACTGAGCCACACCAGCCAGGGCACACATGAATATTTTTTTATTTTGCCTTTTCCTTAAATGTCAGTTCCTGTAATAGATTCTCCATAGTGTAGATTTCCCAGACAAAAAAAAAAGGAAGGTGTTCTTTCACAAAACACCTAACATATTTCAGGTGCCATCCCTGGGAGAGTGGTATACCAGATTAAGAAACAAATTTTGAGACGCTTTCTACTTTTTAACCCTCTAGAGTCTAAAATCTCGATGAACTGGAATGTTTACCCTGAAACAATCACAGACAACCTGACTCAAATTAATTACTATAACTTTCATGCTACTGGGGAATAAGATCACCCAAATAATACAAGATCTGATAAAGATAAAGCTCCCTAAGAGGGAATCTTGCAGGTACTTTACTTTTCAAAGAAAAAGTAAAAACATAGCAACCCTCTATGTTTTAACAAGTCACATTTTTTTTAATTCTTTATTTTATTGATTATGCAACTACAGTTGGCCCATTTTCCCCCCTCACTCCCCACCACCCTGCCCATCCCCTCCCACCCACATTCCCCCCTTTAGTTCATGTCCATGTGTCTTAAGTTCTCTAGTGTCTACATGTCCCATACTATTCCTACCCTCCCCTTGTCTATTTTCTCCCTACTGTCTATGCTACTTATTCTCTATATCTTTTTCCCCTTCCTTCCTCCTCCTACTTCCCTGTTGCTAACCCTCCATTTGATGACTTTTTTTT
>PVIA01016213.1:0-19822 GCA_004024845.1 Tonatia bakeri | reverse complement strand
TTTAAAAGTAACTTTCTTTCTTTAAAAAAGGCAAACATTTAAAAGTCTTAGGTCATTGATGTGAAAAATATTCTCATTTAAAAGCCAGTTCAGAAAAACCTTTAAAACTGAAGTTATTCAAGGGAAGAAATCTTTTTGTATAGAACAGTGGTTCACAACTGAGAGTAATTTTCTCCCCAGTGGATGTTTGACAATGCCTGCAGGTCATTCTGTTGTGTTGTCACAACTGGGCGACAGGGTGCTATTAGCATCCAGTGGACGGAGGCCAAGGATGCTACTAAGCATATTGTAATGCACAGGACAGCCTCCGACAAGGAATTCTTCAGTACAACGTATGAATAGTGCCCAGGTTGAGGTTGGGAAACCTTGTATACAATGAGCTAAATGGATGATTAAATAGCTCCTTTAGAATCTGTCACTGTTTCTAGTGTGGGTTCCAAAACTTTTATGCATGTTGACTGGCTCTCCAAAGGAGAATCCAGAACATTCACCCAAATAAGTCTGTCTTCTATTTAAGACTTACTGGCAAGTAAAAACCATAGGATTATTTTTCACAAGGACACAAATGTTTTTGTTGTTCCCACAGCCCCTTTTCCCAGGGTGCAGATAGGTGCACCTTCCCAGATTCCCAGATTTCTGCCAGCATCTGAAGTACTGTAGAAAACTTCCTTAGCCTGATGCTGCCCGCTGCCTGGAAATGTCAAGGTAACATCTACGTGCTGCTGCAAGCCATCGACAGCCAGCATTTCTTCATTCTGCCTATGACAGGTTGTTTCTAAAGATAGACTGAAATCTTTGTTTCTTCTAACCAGATAGTAGAGGGAGTGGGAAGCAATGAGCACTCTGAGAGAATTGGGAAGAGTGTCTTATCGTCTCTGAAGCAACTTTCAGACACCTGAAAAATGCTTTGGGGAGAACATAATAGTTATGATGAACATTTATTATATATCATGTTCCTCACATACAAGCAAATTGACAAATGAATGATTTAATGATCCTCAATGATTTTGTCATAAAATGTTTTTTTAGCTCTTTTTTTATTTAAATGAATGTTCAAGTACAGTTTTTGCCCCCTTACTCCCATTCAAGCCCTCCCAACCCCCCTCCCTACCTCCCTCCCATTACCACCCTCCCCCTAGCTTTTATCCATGTGTCTTTTAACTTTGATCCTATAAACCCCTCCCCCTCTCCCCCGAAATCCCTCTTCTCTCTCCTCTGGTCACTCTCCACCTGTCCTCTAACCCCCATGTTCATAGCAGCACAATTTACAATAGCCAAGTGCTGGAAGCAACCTAGATGCCCATCAGTAAATGAATGGATCCAAAAACTATGGTACATTTACACAATGGAATTCTATGCAGCAGAAAGAAGGAAGGAGCTCCTACCCTTTGCAACATCATGGATGCAACTGGAGAGCATTATGCTAAGTGAAATAAGCCGGGCAGTGAAAGATAAATACCATATGATTTCACCTTTAACAGGAACCTAAACAACAAAACAAAGAAAGAAGCAGGGTATAAAATGTTTTTATACAAAGGGCGAGCTATCAAAGGATCTCCATGAACTACATCAGGTGCACAGTCGGCCCCAGATCCTTTCTCACGCTGCCTGTGAGTACATGTGAATTCTTATGCTTCAATACCAAACTTGATTCATTTTTTAAGTATAATATTCTATGGTTGAGGTATAAAATAATATCTTACTCTAAGTCTATTGCCTTCTTCTAATGTCATCAATATTAGTGAAATAGAATGTTTAACAGCCTAAATTTATTTAGGCTCCAGTGGTTAACTCTATGCTCCACTCCCTTCCCACATACAATCACAGGCACAAAACAGAAGATCAGGCAAGCACCACTGGGTTATATGAAGACCTGGGGCTGCTCTACTGTACTGTCAGGGTCCTCCAGAGAAACAGAACAAGTAGGAGATAGATAGATTCATTCATCATCTATTTATCTAGCTATGTACCTACCAATCAATCAAGATAGGAAGAAATATTTATTATAGGAAATGGACTCACTTAAACTGTGGGGGCTAAGTCCCAAGATCTGCAGTCCAAGGGCCTGAGACCCAGGAGAGCTGACAGTGTGAGACCCAGACAGTGCGGGTCTCAAGGTGGGATGAGGCCTATGTCCCAGGTCAATCAAGTCCATTAGACGGAGAATACAAATTCTTATTTGCTCAACCTTTTGCTCTAGTTAGGCCTTCAAGATATTGGATGAGGGCTGCATATGTAGGTGTGGGCAATTTGTTTAATCAGTCTATTGATTCAAATGTTAATCTCACCCCAAAACACTCTCACAAACATACCCAGAACAATGTTTAACCCAACATTTGGGCACCCTGTGACCCAGTCAAGTTTACACAAAAAATTAACCATCACATCTATGCTCACAATAAAGCACTCAGAGTAAAAATTAATGTTATTAAAAAACTATGGAAACCTGGCCAGGTGACTCAGTTGGTTGGAGCATTGTCCCATACACCAAAAGTTTGTGGGTTGGATTCCCAGACATGGCACATACCTAGGTTGTGGATTCGGTCCCTAGTTGGTGTGTGTACAGGTGGCAACCAATTGATGTGTCTCTCTCTCTTTTCTTCCCTTTCTCTCAAATCAATAAACATAATCCTGAGTGAGGATTAAAACAAAATAATAGGTTCAATAAAATATAAATACAAATACATGTGTGCATGTTCAAAATTTAAACTGATTCTCATGTCAACAATAAGTAGGACAATACTCCCCTTATAACAAACACTTGAGAAAATATTTTTAAATCTACTAAAATAAAGGTAAAGATTCTTGGAAATAACTTATTTTCACTCACTGATATTAATTTTTCATGCCTAAGTTAAGGGCCAGTTTAATCTAAAGGAATGAATCATCAATATTATAATTTTGGATTACACAACAATTGTGGTGAGGTTAGCTGTTGGCCATCTGTCCTGGTCAGCTTTAAGGTTTGCTTTCCATATCTTTAGACTGTTTTCTTGTCTTCTTGCTGATGGGTGGAGTAGATAGGAATGAGATGAGTTTGACAGACTACAGTTCTGCAGTGCCACGTTCCATTAATTACTCCAGACCCTGCTCCTAATCCAAGGCTGGGATTTTGTACTCATTTCAGAAGACAAAATGGAGAGAACATCAAGTTAGCCAAGAATATGCTTCTGAGCAGAGAGTGAAAAGAGCTATAGAAATTCAAGCTTGTTTTTACTACACAGAAATAAGGGACAACAATGCATTGCCACACTGAAATATAGAAAGTCTAGATAAACATAAACATTTGCCAAGAATGTAAGAAAACTACTTTGGTAGTAGTTCTGCAAAGAGCAAAAAGGCATGTCTTTTAATATCATGTAAGCTTCTGTGTCAGATAACAAACTACTCAACACCACTGTGTCAGATGACAAGGACTCAGGTAATGGGTGCATTTAGTGGCTGGTTTGAAATAAAAGAACAGCTCACTGCAATTCCTTTTGGTATAGGAACCTCCTATTTAATTCTGATATAATACAAGTTATTTTGGAAAGTTTAAATGCAGCTAATTGCAATCAGCCACCAACATCCATTATCTTCTCTTTTAGAATGGACTGTCAAGTTATTCCTCACCTCCACTGAAAGAAGCTGAGAACCCTGAATCCCTTCATCTGTCTCTTAAGAATGCTAACACACTCTTAGACATTTCAACTTTTTGGATTATCTGGTCATGGCACTGTCAGTAGGCGGTTTGCGCTTCCCATAATCTCCATTGAAAATGCAATTCCCTAAAATAATGATATTATCAGTAATGATGAAGATAAGAACAGTGTGAAGAAGATGCAAGTCTCTACACCTGGCAGGTGTAGCTCAGTGTGTTGAGTGTGGGCCTGCAAACCAAAGGGTTACTGGTTCAATTCCCAGTCAGGGCACATGCCTGGCTTGCAGGTCAGGTCCTCAGCAGGTGGGTGTGCAAGAGACAACCACACATTGATGTTTTTCTCCCTCTCTTTTTCCTTCCCTCCCTCTCTCTCTAAAAATAAATAAAATTTAAAGAAAAAAAAGAAGACATAAGTATCTACAATAAAAGCAATGATTAAAAACAGTGTGCTTGTATACAAATGTTGCTTCAAAACAAACCTGTTAGTCCCTTTTTCTTAGATATTGCCAATCCTAACGTTTTTTCCAGAGCTTCCATGGAATAGAAAATTGCATTTTATCTTTAGTTCTCTCCATCATACAAATGCTTCTATCTCTTCTTGCAAAAAAAAAATTCCAGAGATAGATGAAGAAAGCGATGAAGGGAAATCAGCCATTTTTTCAGACTCCAGATACTCCATATATTCTAGCTACTCCTTTTGATATCAGCATTTTGGAAGTCAGTGTTGCCTAGAATGTTCTGTGTTTAAATACTGCTTACAAACTGTATCCAGTCTTCCTCAAAATGTATTTCTCTTTGCACACACTGTCCTGGGGAGTGGGTGTTGAGATTTGGATTCATAGGGAGCCATTCACCTGAGTACAGAACATTTGCTTTGAACAGAAAAATCTTAGAGATCTCTTTATGACATAGTATTTTCAAACACTTTTCTCAGCAGAAATGTTCCCAGTCTTCCTCCTTTATATACTTTTGACATTCCCAGTCTCTTTTTTTAACATCTCTCTGGAAAGCTCTTGTTCCCTTTAGTTCTCTCTGAATACCTATAATTTATCAGAGTTATGAAATATCAGGTTCTGTCTTAAACTAGCTCCTTAGGAAGAGCTTTGTTATTCTGGATTTTAGAAAGAAATTTATGCTTTTATTTTCTCAACTTTCTGTCATTCAGTTGGAGATAGCTAGCCCCTTGCCTTTCCTTCATGTACCAATATGCATACTTTCCAAGAAGTTGGGAAAATTTAAATTAAAAACTGCCCTGAGTGGTGTGGCTCAGTTGGTTAGAGTGTCATCCCATAAACCTAAAGGCTGTAAGTTTGGTTTCTGGTTGGGGTGCGTATGAGAGGCAACTGATCAATGTTTCTTGCTCTTATCAATGTTTCTCTCCTTCTCTTTCCTTCCTTTCTCCTCTCTCTAAAATCAGTAAGCATATCCTTGAGTGAGGATAAAAATAAAATAAAATAAATAAGTTAAAACACTTATGAGTTCAGGCAAAATTAATATATAAAATCTTACTATTTTTTGTGTTTCTACTTCCATTTGTTTACACATGCATAAAAGTTAAGATTTAGATGAAAAAAATTTAATGCATCCAACAAACTCATTATTAACTGAAACTGTCAGCCTACATTTCTGTTAAAACATAAGATAGTGCTATTTGAACCTCATTAAATAGTCCTGAAGCACTTCAAGAAATGAAAAAAAATTTTTGGAGTCATCAAAAAATTTTTAAAAGAGAAATCTGCATTAATTTGAGTAAAGTTTTAGGACTGAATATGTTTTATTTGACCTATTTGTAACCTAACCATTTTTAAGTGGTATATATAAGAATTTACCTGTTTGATTAAATCACGCTGTCAAAACAGGAGTGATAATCAAAGCATTTAACAACTGATTTGGCTCAGGTACAACTCAGTCAGAACAGGCATCCATCATAAGCTGAGTTAATACACACCATTGAGTTCTACCATACTTCTGGGATTTTGACCTCAAACAACTTTTCACTTTTAACAATAGGCTGTCTCCCTTACTCTCATGCTTCTTATATTAAGCTCTAAATACAGGGTGGGACAAAAGTAGGTATACAGTTGTGAGTGTGTGAAACATAGAGTTTATTCTTGTATTGTTATTTATGAATTACTATATTATTTTCCATACAAACAACTATAAAACCTACTTTTGTCCAATCCTGTATATTACTTACTGGCACTATATGAAAACATTTCAATGACAATACTTTGGATAGTTCAAGGCATTTTAGATTCCAGAATTTATTTTGTTCTGTTTCTAGTTACACCATCCAATCAACAAAATGTATGTAGGGTTTATGAAATTACCTCTACATTTTAAGCTGCCTCTACTTTCCTGGGGTATAAGTAGACAATCAACATGCTATCTTCATTGAAAAAATGGAACCCAGTGAGATTAACTGACTTGGCGAATATACTTAAAAATAGACCTAGGATTTCAAGGGGAACCCAGGTCTTAAAATTTTATTATTTCTTCATTTTACTACTCTGAAATGTAGCCCCAGTATTTTCAACTTCAAGAACAATTGTTTATTGACTATATGCTCTCTGCCCAGCACTGGGTGTTAAAACACTAGAAAAAATAAAAATGAGGGCACAGCCTCTCCTGGAAACTACTGTGCATTTTAGAAACAGATTATATAATCATAACACAGTGTGATAAATACTATGTAGGTATAGTCATGGTGGTTCAAATTTCTTTATGTGGGCCTGGGAAAAAAGTCACAGAGGAGTTACTTCAGGTGAATTTTAAGATAAATTAGATTTCACAAGTCAGAGAAGTAAAGAGACCAGTATACCAAAATAGTATTTGCTACTCCCTATACCTAGAAATGATATCATACTCTTTCTATTCTTTTTCTTTTTTTGTGGTTCAATTACAATTGTTTCCATTTTCTCCCCATTACTCTCCCCTGCCCTACCCACCCCACCTTCTACTTTCAATCCTCCCGCCCACTGTCTTTGTTCATGGGTCCTTTACACAAGTTTCTTGACTTGACCTTTCCCCATTCTTTCCCCTGTTATCCTCCATTCCCCTCCCCTCTGGTCTCTGTCAGTTTGTTCTTTATTTTCATGTCTCTGGTTTTATTTTGCTTGCTTGTGTGTTTTGTTGATTAGGCTTCACTTATAGGTGAGATCATATGGTATTTGTCTTTCACTGCCTGGCTTATTTCACTTAGCATAATGCTCTCCAGTTCCATCCATGCTGTTGTGAAGGGGAGGAGCTCCTCCTTTCTTTCTGCTGTGTAGTATTCCATTGTGTAAATGTACCACAGGTTTTTTTAAATCTATTATTGAGATGGATACCGAGCCAGTGGTATCCATTGCTCCAGATGCTCATCAAAACACGAGAAAAACACACATGGACAACCGAGTCCTGTGGAGAAATAGGTACAAAATGGCCACCCTCTCTAGTGGAGAGTGCCTCGTTCTTCTGCCCGAGCAGGCTTTTTTTAAACATACCAATACAGTTTGTGAACTACAGTCCAACAAGGAAGATAAAACAAGTAGTTAACTTTGAAAGGGAGTGGCAGATCTCCCACTGGGATTCTGAGATTTGGGGGTTTTATCATTTAAAAAGACTACAGGACCTAAAAGGCTAGTTTCATTTCCTGCCTGTGCCTTCATATTCTAATTAAAGAGCATCCTCCAGCAAGCAGATCTTACAGGGTCTTTCATATTCTATGTCTCAGGCCTGATTACCCCGGAGGTGGAGGTCCGCTGACTCTGGTCTGGACTGCACCGTCCCTGTTATTTCTGTAGGCCTGAGTCAGGCAGAGGAGACAGAGGCAGCCAGGTGACTTGGATTTCTCACAACTAAGAGCAAGGACTCAGGCTTTGACAGAGCCGAGGGGGCAGGGGTCGATGTCGATGACCCCTTCATTTCCACAGTACCCCAAGTCCTTCCCTGAGGCCTCCATGTGATCATGCCTGTCTTAGGCGATTCCCACCGTGGGGAATCTTACCTGTCATTGGCTAACTGATGAAGCAATGGGGGCTGGCACAGAACAGGCAGCATTCATGCCAGGGGAATAAGTTTTGTTTCCTTCGTGTCTCCTGGTTCAGGGGCCTCTTACTCAGCCTTAGCCAAGGGAGGTTACAGTTTTCCTGAGACCAGGCAGGGCAGACCTCAAAATACTATTATTGTTATTCTTACTCCTAATGCATTAGTTTTCACATATATATTTCAAGCACAAAGAAACTACATAAAGAATAATATAATGGACAACATATGCCATTCTACAATTTAGCTCTATCAAAACCTATTATTTTTACCTTATTTGCTTCAGATCACATTTTTTTTAGATATGAAATATGAAACCTTGTAGATAATGTAACACCTTCTGGGAATGTATGCCTGACCATTTCTCTCACCAGAGGAGGCCACTATTCTGAATTTGAAGTTTATAACCCTGTTGATACATGTAATTCTAGTTCTAGCTGAGTATGATTATATCACACTTTATTTTTTTACATATCATTTTGTGCCCATATACATGAATTTCTCCTGCATATAAACTTAGGTTGAGAACTGCTGGATTTAGGAGATGTGGGTATCTAATAATATAATTTAGCTTTCTATCCTTGCCAATTCTTGGGTTTGTGACACTTTAATTTTTTTTTTTTTTTTGCCAACATCTGGATTAGAAATGGGATATCATTGTTCTCATAATTTGAATTTCCATGGTGAATTTCACACCCTTTGCCATTTGTATTTCCTCTTTTGAGGTAATTATTCCCATGCTTTCCTTTTTCATTTTAGTACCTAACTCCATATTCATTTATCCTTAAATAATACATTTTTAGGTTATCTGCTTTTGTAACTAAAATCATATTTGTGAATTTTTTGAAACTTTTTTTGATCACCATGTTTTAGAGATTTATCATAGTTGTACCATGTTTTATTTTATTAATTTTATATAACTTGTTGATCCTTTAAAGAATATACTGCCCTGGCTGGCATAGCTGAGTGGATTGAGTGCGGGCTGCAAACCAAAGCATTGCAGGTTCGATTTCCAGTCAGGGCGCATACCTGGGTTGCAGGCCACGGCCCCCAGAAACTGCACATTGATGTTTCTCTCTCTCTCTCTTTCTCCCTCCCTTCCCTCTCTAAAAATAAAATAAAATCATCATAATAAAATACATAAAATCTTTTTTAAAAAAGAATATACTGTAACTGACATAATCTTTCCATTGTTGATAGACATTTGGATAGTTTTATTTTTTATATTATTTTTAGGGTTTTTTTTTTTTTTTTGCTTTATAACAAGGCTTCTGTAAGTGTTCTCAAACCTGACTTCTGGTGAAAATGAAGGAAAATTTCTCTCAGGTACACACAAAATAGTGGGATTAATAGGTCATAAATTATACGTATGTTGTATATATTCAGCTTTAATAAAATTAAATTAAATAAAATTAAATAAAATTCAGCTTTTTAAAAATTCAGCTGATTTTTAAAATAGCTTTCCTGTTTTACAGTCCCATCAGAAGTGAATGAGCATTTGCATTCTGCCGCATGCTTTATCCATCAGTTGATATTGTTTGACTTTAAAATTTTGCCCATCTGATAGGTGGAAACAGTATCACATTTTTTTTGTTTACATATATGTAATATTTTATTTTAAAATGTCATTAAGCATGTACATTTCTTTAGCTTTTTCCAGGGAACACTGCACCTAAGTTTCAAAACACACAAAATAGATCCCCATTACTAAACAGTTTTCGCTTTGGGGCTACAAAGTCCAGGTCTCACAATCACAAAGCGTAAAGGTACATGGTTCTGAAGTCATTTGCAGGCAGAGTCCTCTCATTCACTGCACATGACGCTTTTCTGGAAACCCAGACCTTATCATACTTTCCTTACACACGACCTCCACTGTGGGCATCCCTGGGTCTCCAGAAGAGACCGGGAAAATGGAGGCAAAACAAGAGGAAAGGAGTAACCTCAGGACTCCCAAACACTAAGGACCATGGAAGACTGGAAGAGGGCGCGAGGTTCTCGTTCAGGTACACCACAGCAGAAAGCAACACCACATACACAGCCTTGTTTGGTCAACGTCTGCCTGGTCTCTACACGAACAAAACTTTAAGACACAAAGGAAAAATTAAAGCTATTTACACAGATGACGTCACGGAATAGAAAGTATAGTACTCCCCAGACTGGCACTCAGACCTGACAGAGAGCTGCCAGCAGCATTCAGGTAAGAGGCAGATCAGGTTGCTCGGGTAATGTCTTGAAAAACCCCAGTGCAGACACAGTCACCCACACAGAACTACAGTTTGCTCAGCAAGGTGGCCAATGGTGTGTGGGCTGCAAAACTGCAAGTGTAAAGCCTCAAACACCCCAGTTCCTAACAGATGCTTTTTACTTTTTTCTTAGATCTGGTAACTTTGGGGTCAGCCTGGTTGTTCTTTACTCAGACAGTCTCACTGCTTTCTGCAAGTGTCCCAGAAGCACTAACTTATATTTTTAAAGTCATGTTCTTTTTTAAAAATATTATTTATTGATTTTAGAGAGAAAGAAGAGAGAGAGAGAGAAGTGTAGCTTTGTTGTTCCACTTATTTGTGAACTCACTGGTTGTTTTTTGGATATGCCATGACTAGGAGTCAATCCCGCCACTTTAGCGTATTGAGACGCTCTGCTAACCAACTGAGAGAGCCAGCCAGGACTCATAGGGTTGTTTTGGTTTTGTCTTTCTGTATTTGGTTCATTTGAACCCTCTTCTGTGAAATTTATTTTCCTTTTGCTCATTAACCTGTTAAGCACTTTACTATTTCCTCATTTATTTGTAGAAATTCTTTAATATATTCTGGATATACATGCTTTATTGATTATATGAATTACAAATATGTTCTTCCAGTTTGAGCTTGCTTTCCAACTTTCTCTTTGGGGTCTTTTTCTTTTTCTGAATAAAGCTTTATGGTTTCTATTTGGTCCAAGGTATGAGAGGAAACTCCAGAGTAATTAGAAAGCTTTCTACTGGTTGCAGGGAGAGATTCAGGTAGACGTGAGACAGCAGGGGAACGCAGAGAAGCCCCTCAAAGGCCTTGGGTCTCCAAGCCGTGCTTGATGCTGAGCCTTCTAAAGAGACAATTGCCCAACCCAGCCTGGGGGTCTCCCACCTTGTGGAGGTTAGTCAGGTGGTTGCCCATCTTATTGATGACTTTCACCTTCTCATCCTGGAACTGGTTCTCCAGGAAGTCACAGAGATGAGGGCTAATGCCAGTAGAACCCAGGCATGCAGATGGGTGGCTTCCCTGTTGTTCTGACTTTTGTCTGGCTCATCTTGGGAAGGCTTCTCCACATCTTGGAGAGCATGGCTACCAACCTGGTTTTGCATCTGTAAGAGATGCTGAGTGTCTTGGCACCCTCATACTCCTCTGTGGCCCACTCTCTGAAGAAGAGCCCCACGCCCTCTAGAACCACATCACTGGTGGAAATAAAAGCCCAGAGAGAGAGGTAGGAGTAGGACACCTGCACATGGAGGTTGACCAAGAGACTGACAGTGGTCTCCACCTGATTGGAGTAATTCTGATGAAATTCTGAGCTCATAAGTGCTTGACAATAAAGCATTAAGCTCAAAAAAAGTGTGTTGGCTGGTCTTTGAAGCCGAGGATGGCTGAGATGGTTCTGAAGGTGGCGAAAAAAGGTTGGAGGGTAGTCAGGAGCTAAAAAAAGGGGAGGCCCTGGGTCCGTTCCGTCCAAACACTATTGAAGCAAGAGATGGATCTGCGGAATTGTTGACAATGCCTTCTGTGGGTCTTAAATGAACATAATTTAATGTAAATAAAGGCACTAGCATTTTCCTTTATGATTACTTTTTTCTTACTAAAAAATCCTTCCATCCTGGGCAGTGGCTTAGTTGGTTAGAGCATCATCCCCATGCACCAAAAGATTGTGAGTTCAATCCCTGGTCGGAGTGCTTGCAGGAGGCAATCAGTCAACGGTCGATGTTTTTATTTTTCTTTCCCTCATTCCCCCTTTCCCCCACCTTTCCCCTCCCAGCCACTTCCTTTCTCTCTTTAAAAAAAATCAATAAAATATATCCTCAGTTGAGAATTTTAAAAAAATAAATGCAGACTCTAATCCCCACCCCACCCAATTGCAATAAGACCTCAGGGTGATCTGCAGATACCTGCAGAAGAAAGTTTAAAGAAAAGAAAAAGAAAAATAAATTCTTTCCTGACCGAAGATCACAAAGATTTTCTTCTCAATTTTTCTCTAAAAGTTTTACATTTTTCCTTGTATATTTAAATACTTAGACCAACTACAATGTATGTTGGTTATAATATGAGCCTACAGGTTTAAATATTTTTACATGAGTGTTATAAAGGTCACTCAAAGAGCTTTACAGTTTTGAAATCATAAAATTTAATGATTTATGGGTCAAAGGGCAAACCATTAGGGAACTTAAATAATATTCAAAACAGAAAGAAGGTAATCCTTGGAAATTTGTTGAGATGTATCTTATGGCCCAGTGTATTACAATTTCAAACCTTTTTGGACACTTGAAAAGTATGCTGCAGCAATGAGGCAAAGTGCTCTAAACTTGTTGCTATTTGTGTTCTTCAAATATTCCACATCCTTATGGATCTGTAGATCTTTTATCAGCTTGACTCATCAATTATTGAGTGAAAGGTCTCAGAATACCTATTACTATGATTGTTAATTTTTCTCTTTTATTGCTGAGCCCTGTCAATTTAATTGGCATATATACAATAATATCTCATATATATTTAATTATGTAATTGCAGATATCGTTAATATATAACCATTTTTGCTAATTACAAGTTTATAATTTTACTATCTTTAGTAAACTGAACATTTTATCATTATGCAAATAACTTTCTCAACATCTAGTAATGATTTTTGTCTTAATATCTATTTTCCAAATATGAATATAGCCAAATTTTGGTGTAGCATTTATTCAGTAAATTTTTCCACCCTTTTATTTCCATCTTAGCATCTTTATATATTATAAGCATATTTTGTAAAAATAACCTATAGATGAACCTTTTCCCACAGTCTGACAGTCTGTTTCTTGAACTTGACCTTTAAGTTCATTTTCCTTTATTATAATTATAGTTATATTTGGATTTATTTCTAACAACATTTTGTTTTCTTTTTCCCAGTATTTTCTGTTTCTTTTTCTTTATTGTTTTTGCTTTGTTTTAAGTGACTACTTTATATTATATTATATTTTTGCTCTACTACTTTGGTTATTTATGTATTTCATTTTATTATTTAATGTTGCCCAACAAATTTATAATTTTTGAAAAATGTATTTTCCTTTCATTTTTTATTTACAGTTAACATTCATTATTATTTTATATTAGTTTCAAGTGTACAGTATAGTATTTAGATATTTATACAGGGTGGGGCAAAAGTAGGTTTATAGTTGCAAGTACACAAAACTGTTTATTCTTGTATTATTATTATTTATTATTATATTATTTTCTACATGAGAAACTGTAAACCTACTTTTCCCCCACCCTGTATAGTTGACAAGGTGATCCCACCTATAAGTTTAGTAACCATCTGACCTCGTATATAGTTATTATGTTATTATTGACTATATTCCCTGTGCTGTACTTTACTTTCTTGAGACTATTTTTTAACTGCTAATTTGCACTTCTTAATCTGTTTACCTGTTCATCCAGCACCCTGACCACAGTTCCATCTGGCAATCATCATTTTGTTTTCTGTCTGTGAGTCTGTTTCTGTTTTGTTTGTTTATTTATTTTGTGCTGTAGATTTCACATATAAGTAAAATACAGTATTTGTCTTTCTCTGACTTATTTCAATAGGCATAATATTCTCTAGGTCCATCCATGTTATCACAAATGGTAAGACATTCCTTTTTTATGACCAGAAAGTATCCAGCCACATGATGTGAAAAATAGAGGCATTTATTGAAGAAGATACAAGATACAAGAAACATTGTACATGGGACAATGACGCCTCAGTCCCCTTCAAAGTAGGCACCTTGGGACCTCACACGGTTCTCCCAATTGCTGTCAGCTACCCCATCATATTTTCCTGGATCCCAATGATGGTCTGAAATCTCTTCCCTTTGAAAGGTGATTTTAGTTTTGGGAAAAGCCAGAAGTTGCAGGGTGCCAAATCTAGGCTGTAGGAGGGCTGAATCACCTGGGTGTTGATGTTTCTCCAAAACACTCTATTGATGAGATGTGATGCATGAACAGATGTGTTACTGTGATGAAGCTGCCAATCACCAGTTGCCCATAGCTGTGGCCTTCTGAATCACCCTGCAGGGGAATGTTCAAACTTAACACAAAATTTGATGCGGATTTGTTGCTCTACTCACTCATTTTGAATGTGATGGCCACACAGTACACATGCTCACTCAGTGGCACCTACCTCCACCACTGACTAGTGCGATGAAGTCATCATAATTCACACATGCTCATTCCAGTCCACTCTCCTTGGCTGACAGGTTGCATTGACACCATGCAAACTGTTCTCATTACATTAACAATGGTTGGACTTTTTCCAGACAGACCTCAGTGTGTACCACATCTTCTTTGCCCAGTCTATCAGTGTACACCTAGGTTGCTTCAGTATCTTGGCTGTTGTAAACAATGATGCAGTAAACATAGTGGTGTACACATCTTCTTGAATTAGTGTTTTGAATTTTGGGGATAATTCCCCAGAAGTGGAATTGCTGGGTCATAAGGTAGCTCAATTTATAATTTTTTTAGGAACCTCTATAATATTTTCTGTAGTGACTATATCAATTTACATTCCCACCGACAATGCATGAGGTTCCCTTTTCCCCACAAAACCACTTGTTTAGTGATTATTGATGATAGCCATTCTGACATGTGTGAGGTGATATTTCATTATGGTTTTAATTTGCATTTCTCTGATGATTAGTGACATTGAGCATCTTTTCATATGTCTATTGGTATCCATATGCTACCTTTGAAGATGTGTGCTCAGGTCCTCTGCCCATTTTTTAATTGGGTTGTTTGTGTGAGCGGGGGGTTGGCGTTAAGTTATGTGAGTTCTTTATTTTAGGTTCTCTTAAGATGGATTTGCAGAAACATAAGTCAACCCCATCTTTAAGGTTGGGTCTTCTTGATCAATATACCTTTCTTTACTCCACACTTGGATGTATTAAATATTGGTCTTTCTTTTGAAGTCCTGGGCACACTAATGTTGTAACACTTTTTCATTCTCTTTTCCTATTTCTTTATATTGATTAAGATTTCTCTAGTTGCCCTCCCCTCTTTCTTCTTTTGCTGTGTTTGGCAGTTTTATAACTTATGTCTGTTCTGTTGAGCTTACTCTTAATTTTAATAGACATAATGTGAGAGTAGGTAGTTAGATAGATATTAACAAAACAGGAGAGTGTGAACAGAACCAGATATCTGGTTAAGCCTAATTAAGTAGGAAAAAACAGCTTTATAGCCACCCTGGGGAGTAACCAACATGTTCGGACAAATGGAGCAAAACATCCAACCCGGCAGGAAGGATGGCTTTTCGGTTACCCGGGGAGTCCACCTGACTAAGGGCGGTGGAGTGGGGAGGGTGAAAATAAGTGGCACTCCCTCTTACTAAGTGCAGGCAAAGTAGAAGCCAAAATGGCAACTATACGAGAGGGAGGAGACTAGTTTGGGAAAGTCTGGGGAAAAGATTGGATAGTTTAAAAGAAAATCTGCTCTTTCCCAAACCCAAGGGAATGTAAAGAAGTTTAACCAAGACCTCAGGGAAGGCACTGCCTGCCCTCTAGCCTGCCTGTTCTCTACTACAGATTTTCGCTCTAATCTTGTCATTAGGCTAAAACTCCTCATGTGAGTGTCCCTAGAATTCTTTCCCCAAAACACTATAGAAGACCCCATTTCCTCTGGTAATAATAACTGATGTAGAAAGTCTAACATTCCTCAAAAATAATATCCTCTTCTCAAATAGTGAAGGACCTTAAGGTACTTAACTCTGGTCATTTACTCCCATTGTACATGTTATTACATTTTATATGTTTTTACCTTAATTTTTTTATTGAATATTTTACATGCATTTTTCATTTGTTTACATTTTAATTGATATTTTATTTAAATATTTTGTTGTTGTTCTATTATGGTTGTCCCAATTTTTCTGCCCTTGCTTTCCTCTAATCTGCCTACCCCTTGCTCCCAACTCTGTCCCCACGCTGTTGTCCATGCCCATGGGTCATTCATACATGTTCCTTGACTACTTCCATTCATTTCTTTTTTTAATTTTATTTTAAGTATTGTTCAAGTACAATTTTCCATGTTTTACTCCCATCCCAGCCCACCCACCCAACCCTCCCCACCATTCCTTTCTTTCCACCCTTATCCACCCCTCCCTCCTCTCTGGTTTGCTGTCAGTCTGTTCCTTGTTTCCATGCCTCTGGTTCTACTTTGCTCATTTGTTTGCTTTATTCATTAAGTTCCTCTTATAGGTGAGATCATCTCATATTTGTCCCTCACTGCCTGGCTTATTTCACTTAGCATAATGCTCTCCAGTTCCATCTAGGCTGTTGCAAAATGTAGGAGTTCTTTCTTTCTTTCTGCTGCATAGTATTCTATTGTGTAAATGTACCACAGTTTCTTGATCCACCCATTTACTAATGGACACTTAGGTTGTTTCTAGCTCTTGGCTATTGTAAATTGTGCTACTATGAACATTGTGGTACATAGGTTCTTTGAACTGATGTTTCAGAATTCTTAGGGTATGATAGCATCAGTGAAATCACTGGGTTGGCCAAAGGCAGTTCCATTTTTAGTTTTTTGAGGATATTCCATACTGTTTTCCACATTGGCTGCACCAGTCTGCATTCCCACCAACAGTGCACTAGGGTTCTTTTTTCTCTATATCCTCACCAGCACTTCTTGTTTGTTGATTTGTTAACGATGACATGTCTGACAAGTGTGAAGTGGTATTTCATTGTGGTTTTAATTTGCATCTCCCTGATTGCTAGTGAGGTTGAGCATCCTTTCTTACATCTCTGGGTCCTCTCTATGTCCTCTTCGGAGAAGTATCTATTCAGGTTCTTTGTCCAACTTTTAATTGGATTGTTTGTCTTACCAGTGTTGAGTAATATGAGTTCTTTATATATTTTGGAGATCAAACCCTTGTCTGAGGTATCATTGGCAAAAATGTTTTCCCATATGATTGAATCCTTTTTCATTCTGATGATGTCTTCTTTAGCTGTGCATAAGATTTTTAATATGTTATAGTCCCATTTGTTTATTTTTTTCCTTTATCTCCTTTGCCCTAGGAGATACATTGTTGAAAATATTGCTGCATGGAATATCTAAGATTTTCCTGCCTATGTTTTCCTCTGGGATTTTTATGGTGTCACAACTTAAGTCTTTTATGCATGTTGAGTTTATTCTGGTGTATGGTATAAATTGGTGGTCTAGTTTCATTTTTTGCATTTTAAATACTTTTAAATTAGCATTATGGTTATTACATAGTCAATGCTTTTTTGAATTTACCGACTTATGTTTTGATGTCTTTATTTTTTATTATGCTTACATCTCAGAAAGTCTTCGTGAGATACTTTCATTTCTTCCACAAGTATATCCTTAAGTAGATCTTTTGAGGAGTTCATCTTTATGTAAAAGTTTCTTTATTCTTCCTTAAGTTTTTAATTCTAAATTTGCATTATTTTTCTCTCAGTATATTAAAATATGCCACCTGCTTTCTGACCTTTGCTACAGCTACTAAGAAACATGCTATTTATCTATATATTATTCCATTGTAGGAAATCTGTACTTTTTCTCAGGTTGATTTTAAGTTATTGATTGATTGATTGAGAGAGAGAGGAGAAGGGAGGGAGAAAGAGAGGGAGAGAAACATCAATGTATGATCACCTTTTGAATGCTCCCCATTGGGGACCTGGCCCACAACCCAGGCATGTGCCCTGACTGGGAATTGAACTGGCAACCCTTTGGTTTGCAGGCCGGTACTCAATCAACTGAGCCACACCAGCCAGGGATGTTTTTAAGTTTTGCTCCTCATCAAGATGGTTCTATTATTTTTACTAAAATCAATTAACTTTCCTCTCTCCATGATTCTCTCCCCCACAACCCAGAATTGCCTGTTTTCCTGGTGGCAGTTTCCCTCTGCATCTATGCTTTAAGTTTTAGATTGTAAGCTAATATTCAGGAGTGCTTTCTCTAAAAGCATTCATTTGTTCTGGGTTGAAGTCAGTCTATTAGGCAAAAGTTAGAAAATGAAAAAGGAGGAGAAAGGGTGGGAGAGGACCCATTGTTCTTAACAGAAAAGCAACCAAAATTATTTTGCCTAACTGCCTCTGGTCATGTAGCTGTTTCACAACAAATGATCAGATGTTGCCTAGAGTTGAAGATAAGGACCCTGGGAACAGACCCCTATACATGCCTATGTTTGGGTGGTTGCATCATCCATAGGAGAAAACATGTATGGTCAGCACCTCTGTTACCTGCCAATCAATGTGTAACTCCCATTCTCTAATGTCATACTAACCCTCCCTCCACCCCGAAAATTATATAAGTCCTCAGGACAAGGGACATCCTCTTGCCACCTTCGATAAGGCCCCTTCTCTTCCTTGAGAACATACTAATAAATTCTGCTTGCATACTGCTTGACTTGCTGATCTGTAATTCTTCACTGTGTCAGCAAGAATAACTGAGTTTTCCATGAGTCCAGATGTTTTGCATTGTTTTTGACAGACACACAAGGAATCTCACCCATGGAGAAGTGTAGGAAACTTTTTATAGTAACATAGTTTTTAACATTATAGTCTGTGGTTATCAGTTTTTAGGAAAAGCTATTATTTTGGAGTCACCTGAGCAGCACAGAAGAACTTCTTTCATGCAGTCTTTGAGCAGTGTGTGTGTGTGTTCATAGTCCACTGTTTTAGAACAGCGCAATCTCATGTGAGTTGTGGCTTTTTCATTAGGGATCCAGTTCCTGTGGTCTCTCCTCCCAGGCCACGTGGGTGTCAAACTACCTTGTTTAAGGAGACCCTCTTGGCTTAACCACCTTCTTCCCTGTCCCCACACCAGCACAGGGCTTCTGCAGTGTCTGTTCACATGCTCTCTTTGCTTTTGGATTCCAGTTCATCCTATTTTCATCATTAAGATGCCTATTTTATCCTTCACCTCTAGCTCTTTTTAGAAGGATATTTTTTGGGGGGGGGGGGGTTCTCTTCTGTTACAGTGCTGGAAGTAGAAGTCTTCCCGTAATCTTTTTTGTAGAATTTGTACTCATCCTTCATATTTCAGTTCAAAAGTTACTTCCCAAATGATGTGTTGCTTCATCCCTATTATATGCTGCCACAGTGCTTTGTAATGAGAAGTTTTTCACTTATTCACAACTTGTAAGTACACATTATTGTGCAATTCTGATTAATCTTTGTCTCCCCGAGTTATTTAGTTCCACCACTGGATGAAACATGTCTATTTTGCTTATTCATGATGGTCCAGAACCCAGTACAGTTCTAGGCACAAAGCTTATATTCAGTAAATATTTGATAAATGAATGAACATGAAGAACCTGGAAAGACAACAGAAATTAACACATGTCACTCAAGTGTTGTAATGTAGGCTCTGTAATATAAGATGAAGAAAACTGGAGCTGATTTTAAGGTGAGGAAAAGTGCCAGAAAGACAATATCCCTCTGTAGGTGTTAGAGAAATACAGGGAAGCACACTGCATTTGGTGGTTTACTCCAAACTTTACCGGGCAGTTTTGGAAATGTTGCTCATCCTCTATTAGGTTTTTTTAAATGACAGATAATAATGCTCACTTCGTAAGGTCGCTATGAAAACTAAGCAAAATAAAGAATATAAAATGGGACCTAAACCATATTCTGGATTTACAAATAGCCATTGCTCTTCTACACCTGGGAATCTTTGAAAGAGAATTTACTTAGATGAAAAAAATTACAATCCTAAGAAATCTCTCCTGAGTATAAGGATGTGCAAGAATGGGCTAGTGAGCTAGGAATGATCTGTTGTTTCTGGTGGAGACCTGTTTGTGGGGGGAGGGGAGCACTGTGGTTCATGTGCAGTGGGTTTGCGCCAAGTGGTCTTGGGGTGAGGGAGATGGCTTAGGTGGCCATTTAACTCCGTTCTACCTATGAGTCTTGGTTAATTACACATATCTAGGGAGAATGGAAAGATT
>PVIA01016212.1:0-19812 GCA_004024845.1 Tonatia bakeri | reverse complement strand
CTCATTATCTCTGTCTCCCAGGAGACCAGACCTCGGAGCCCCAGGGAAAGTGCTCATCTGCCCTCCCTGGCTCCAGACCTGGGGTGGGGGCAGGGAGTAGAGGGGCAGGGCTGCGAAGAAGGGGCTGGTGATGGTACCAGGGTGCAGGAGGGCACTATTCACAGAATTTGCATCTCCAGTCACCAGATCCCTGGCTGATTTCCTAGTGAAATGAGAGGTATGGGGTGGGAGCAGGCTGACTTGAGAGGACATGGGCCAACAGGTACTCTCAGCTGCCTGCCCAATAGTACTGACAAGTAGGGCCTTTACCTGGGATGTGGACCTGGGCAAGAGCCCAGGATTGTGTCTGAGGGTTTCTTTTTTGGATCTACATGTCCCCATATGGGATGGGGGTATGAGCCGGATCTGTGGGAAACAAAACCAGGTCTGAGCGTTTCTCCGTGGGATCTGAGATGAGATGGGTGTTTGGGTAGAACTGTGGGAAGGGGAGTGGCCCTGAGGATTTCTCTGTGGAACTCAATGTCCCCGTAAGAGAAGAAGAACTGGACAGGGCGTGGCAGGGCTCTCTGAGGGCGATGAGATCCCTATGAGAGCTTGGTATCTCTTGGAGGTGTAGATCTGGGGACACTGTTTTTGTCTGTCTGTCTACCGAACTCCCCCTCTCCACACCTCAAGGCCAAGGCTGTGGGTGTGGAGGAGGTAGCGGTGAGGGTGCTGAGCTTGCAAACAAAGCCACCTGTGCATCCACCCTTCAGGAAGCTCTGAGCACAACCGACCGGGAAAACAAACAGGGCCAGCTGCTGGGGGGTGGGCGGGACTAGGAGCGTGTTGGGTGGAGGGAGGCCAGAAGACCGGAGTGGACCAGCCTAGTGGAGAAAGGGGCAGAAGCCCGGAGCCCCATTCTGGCACACCAGGCAGAGCTCCCCACAGCCCCTTCCTTGCCCCTTCCTCTCAGCGGTTCATTCTTTCCTTTCTCCTGTGACTTCGAGGTCCAGAGCCAGGGGCCGTCGAGGGGGATGGGGAGACCCTGGGAGAAATCCAAAGGTCTTCAGGGCAACTGGCTGCTAGCAGTGTGGTGGGTGTGCAGACAGCGAGGACAAAAAACCATAGATCAGAGGACTGGGGCAGCGGTGCCTACACCATTTCCCTGGTAAAGGGGCTGGGGTAGAGGGCAGTGACCTGGCTCACACACAGGGTCTCCACCAAATCCCAGCTGGACCCTTATTTCTAACTTGGATCTCCACTGTACTGCTCCCACCAAGTGCCCCAAGCCTTTGAACACACACACACACACCCCTGCAGAAAACAGTCTTCCTACCGACCAACACCTGGACTGGAAACAACCCTCCCAGATGGATCCCCAACCTCAGAAGCATTCCCTGAGCTCAGGAGCTGAGACTCTCTAGGCCCCAGCTCCTGTAAACACAGCGTCCAGCCTGACAGACTCCTTGCATCCTGGGATCTGACACCCGGCGCCCGCGTCACGGACCAGCGCAGACGCACAGCCTGACGCAATCGCCACCGGCGCTCGCCAACCCTCCCGACCTCGGCCCACCACCAGCTGCCTCTTCCAGCAGCCCCGCGGCCTCAGCTTTCCACCCAGAGCGGCCCGCCCGCGCCTCCTGGTGGCCGACTCTAGATTCGTCTGATCGAGATGGGGGAGGAAAGTATGAGGGAGGGAAGGAGAAATTGGGCTCCTCGTCTCCCACCGCTGCCATAGTCCGAGCTTGGGAACCCAAAGCCAGGGACCAGGACAGAGTCCAGGATTGGCGCTTGCCTCCCTCCATAGCTTGTATTTCCCCTTTATGGTTTTGGGGAAATTATAGCCTATTTATGTCTCTCCAAGTCTCTTCTAGGGTAAGGAATCAGGGGCTGGGCAAGGAGTCAGGGGCTGGGCATGGTTTTGACCCATCCCCCGTCAAACCTGGCTGTGGTTAACTCCTCCTAACTTGGACTTCACTCCCCATGGTCTAGGGCAATTTTCCACCAGTGAAAAGAGAGACCCAAGGGAGACTCCGGCTGTCCAGAACTCCAGGGTGAGACATTACTATGGTGGGCAAATCTTTACACCTGCACTCATTGTAGAATTTCCCCACACCCACTCCCCCATGGACCCTTGACCCACCTAGTTCACCCACTCATTCAAGTTTTACCGAGGGCCTACTATGCGGCCAGCACCATGCTGAGATTTGAAGATAACAAAGCTGACACAGCCTGCTTAAACGGAACTTCGATCTAGTATAAAAGCAAATAGTCTGCATACCCACAAACGCCCATACACCAAAGATTAAACAGGCATGTTTACAGAGTGTAAATGCTATAAAGAAAACAGGGTGACACGGTGAACACTAAATGTCAGGAACAGGGCCACCCAGCAGGTAACAGAGGGGCCAGCCTTGCCAAGATCTTGTCACTGAGACACTCTAGGCCACGGGCACAGCACACGCAAAGGCTCTGAGGTGGGAAAGAACTTGGCAGTGGGAGAGAGGATAGGCCAGCGAGACTAGACTCAGGGAGCAGGGAGGGGGGCAGCCGCATCTGGAGCCCCTGTCGTCACAGGAGGTCGGGTGACCAGCAGTGGCTGTGGAGTCAGACGGTCTGAATTCTCTTCTTGCTCTGACACTGACTAGCTCCGTCAACGTGGGCAAGACCTTCACCTCCTTGGGCCTGTTTCCACGTCTGTCTACCCAAACCTACCTCCCTGAGCTGTGGTCGAGCCTCCAAGGACAGCAAAAATTGGCTCCTGGGAACAAAAAAAAACTAGTTCCCTGGTCACCCTCCACTCCACTTCTGCTGGGATGCCTCCTCCATTAAGGAAAACTCACAATTTTGCTAGTCGCGTTTGTGTCTGACAGCTGTGTGGTTAGAGGTTGGAAATTCTGCTGCAAGGCGTGAGGAAGTGTCTTCCCTGGAGCCTCCATTGGGGCCCCAAGCCTTTCTCCTCCCTTTCTTCCGCCCCTCTCCCCTCTCTTCCCCCACCACACGCGGCCTGGGGATTGGGGGCAAGGGCCTAGAACCTACAGTCAAAACAGAAACCTAGGTTCTCATCTCAGCTGGGCTACCCCCAGCGGGCCCACCTCCTCCACCACGTTCCTCCGGACGGGTCTAAGCCGCCTCTTCTTCCGTGAAACGCAGGACAGTAACAGCGCCTATCTCGTGGGTTCGGCCCGAGAATTAGCCGAGCTCACCCGCATAAAAGCTCGGAGCAGAGCCCCTGGCCTGAACTAGGCGCTCAGTATCAGCTGCTGGCTAGCTTTCGGGTGGGCTTCGGGCGTGGGCCTCCAGTCCCTGAGCTCTGCCTGGCGGCTGGTAGCCCCGCGGTCAGGGTTGGAACGTTCTTCCCAGCACCTAGAGAGCCACCTCCTTGGCTCCTGTTATCCCAGGGGCTTTGTAATCCGCGTCCTCCCTTGGGAGGTTCAACTCGCCAGCGCCCTGCACGCCGTGCGCCCCCCTCCACCCACCAGCTCCAGGAAACTCGGGAACGCAGCGCGGAGTCTGGGAACTCAAGTGCGGGAGGAAAGGGGCTGCGCTGGGCTGGTCCTCCAGGGAAAAGAGAACTGAGGAGTGTGAGGAAGGTCACTTGCGGGGTGCTCTAGCGACTTCGGAGTGACGAGGTGGGGTTTGGGCACTGGGAAGAACTGCCTGTCCAGAGTCCCGAAGGCGCGGCTTTAGCGGGGACCGCAGGGTAGAGGCTCTGGGCCAGGGAGGCCGCGTTCTGCCCCGAGGTCGGGTGGCCTCGCCTGCTCTGGCCCGCAGAAAAGAAAGAGCGGAGTCAGCCTCGGCTGCAGCGGGCGCGGGACGTGCGCCTCAGCACTTTCCATTGTCGCCCCCGAGAGTAGGGGCCGGACCGGCGGCTGCGGAGGTGGGGGAAAGGCCCCCGGGGACACACAGGAGCTGACCGCGGCCTGCCCGCTGACTCAGCTCTCCCCACCCCAGCGGGCGAGGGTGCGGGGAGGGAGGCGAGGCCGGGTATAAAGCCCCGCACGTCCGGCCCGCGCGCAGCCTCTGCGTTTTCGTCTGGACCGCGCTCAACTACCCGGAGAATACTAGGTGCCGGGCAGGGTCTTTTCAGGGCGGGGGAGGGCGAGATGAGGGAGAGCCACTGGCAACCCGGGCCCAACCCAGCCCAGGTCCGACCCGGGTCCTTCACCCACAGCCCGGGTTAGGCGGGCCTGGGCCTGGGCCTGGGCCTGGGCGGGGGGAGGTGCTCGCCGGCAGCTGAGCACTCGGTCCTGTCCTTCTTGCCTCAGCGGCATGAGCAGCGCCCCCGCGCCGGGACCGGCGCCCGCCTGCCTCACCCTCTGGGACGAGGAGGACTTCCAGGGCCGCCGCTGCCGGCTGCTGAGCGACTGCGCCAACGTCTGCGAGCGCGGAGGCCTGCGCAGGGTGCGCTCGGTCAAGGTGGAAAACGGCGCGTAAGGATCGCCTGGACGAGGCTGGGCTGGGCTGGGCTGGGTTGGAGGTTGGTTCTGGGCTCCCCTAGCTCCAGACCTGGGACCTCATCTCTAGCCCTCCGTTTCCTGGGCTCAGCCCTTCCTGATAGAAGCCTACCAACACAGGAAACCCTTTGGCCTCCCCCAAAATCCCCGCCAACGTTACACGAATCGTAAGAAAGAGTGTATCCTTGCGTGGCTAAAAGGATCCAGGTGAAAAGCGACCCTTTGTGCAAGGGGACAGGAGGGCTGTGGGACAGCTTGAATCCTGAATGGGTTCCCCATGTAATGTCCTCTCCCAAGTTTTTCTCTGTGGAAGTTAGATGGCTCTGCACTTCGTTTAACAAAAACAAAGCCAAATCTCCTTCGTGGGCCCCACCCTGGTCTCCTAGAGCCCTGGGCCCTCAGGAGAACTGCTGTTATCACAGGTTGCTGTCACAGTTTGGCATGAGGACGGGGCATTCCTACACCCATTTTTGCAGGCATCTAAATTCTTGGTACAGAAGGGCTTGGTTGGGTGATCTTCGCAGGACTGGAAATTCTGTCCAGCCTGAGCCGGAAGCCTGGATGCTTCAAACCCTGGATAGCAGCCCGTGTGGGGTCTTTAGCCTCTAGAGGGACTGGTTGTGCCGTGCAGTGGGTGTGTCAGGAAAGGATGTGGAGTTAGAGGAAAAGACTGGTTTCACAATGTTTTCAGTCACCGCAAGGAAGGGGGGAAGAGGGAGTGCCACTGGGGCAGATGCCTCCCAGCATCCCTTGTCTTTCCTCAGCTGGGTGGCCTATGAGTACCCTGATTTCCAAGGACAGCAATTCATTCTGGAGAAGGGTGACTATCCTCGCTGGAGTGCCTGGAGCGGCAGCGGTGGCCACCACAGCGACCAGCTTCTCTCCTTCCGGCCAGTGCTCTGTGCGGTGAGCACAGTCCTGCCCCTCCTCTTCTGCCCCCTAGCCCTGCTCCCACCATGGCTGCTCCGAGAGGCCATCCACTCACTGTATGGGTGTGGTGGGGGGTGTGGGGGGTGTGAGCACAACTTCTCAATGGGCGGTAGTGGCATTACTTCCCAGAACCAGAGGGCTCTCCATGAATTTGGATTGTAGGCCTAAGCCAGGCACTGGGAATCAGCACCACGGACAGTGCCGAGGCCATGCCTGTCCAGAGCAGCATGGGGTTCCTCACAACTAGTTGTGGGCAACAGTGAGACATCTAAAGAATTTAGGTGCCTCTGTCAACACACAGCCCTGTGAGGTCTGGGTGGCTGCTCTTAGCCTCATAATGCGTGTGAAAATGAGGCTCAGCGGGGCAAAGTGACTTGCCGCAAGTCCCTAGGGTTAGCGTGAAGATGAGACTGGAACTCAGGCCAGGGATCAAAGCTTAGTAGGGCCAGTCTGTGCACGTGTGTGTGTGTGTGTGTGTGTGTGTGTGTGTGTGTTGTGGGGAAAGGGTTGGTAACAAATCAAATACACTAAAGGGGGAATCTCACTTCCTATTTGTTCTGACTTAGGAACTGTGGGGGGCGGGGGCCTGGGGCTGGGAGGTGGAGGGGAGAGAGCAGGCACTGACTCAGCCAAGCTTCTCCGTTCCAGGAGGCCGAGGAGCCCTTCAGAGGCAGGGACCTAGACTATGGAAGCCCAGGCCCAACCAACACTGATGCTTTGGCCTACCTGTTCTGACCTTGCCATCCAACACCTCTTAGCTGTGAGAGGCTGCCCAAGGTCCTGGGCAGGGGCTTGGTAATTAACGAGGTCCTTAGGGAAACTGTCTTGGCTAATAGACCAAATTTCTCTTAAGACCTCTGATTTCCCTCATGAAAAACAGGTCACTGTCACAAGATGCTTTCTATCCACAACCTGGAAGGGTTTTTGATTTCCCACCCCTCCAGTCACACCACCTCAACTCAAAGCCACAGAAGGGACCTCAGAGATTGGGGATCTCTGCACATCCCAGCTCCCCAGTTGCTAGGAAGCTGATGGAGCAAGTGCTAGGAGTGTTTGTGGGGCCTAAGTGTCTGCGCGACTTGTGACGGGCAGTGGGGTGGGCAGTGGGGGCTGAGCATGTGTCCATTAACACCTCTTTGGAGGACTTGACCCTACATTTCTGTCCCTCAGAACCACAGTGACAGCCGTGTGATACTGTTTGAGGGGGAAAATTTCCAGGGCTGCAAGTTTGAACTCAGTGATGACTACCCGTCCCTGCCCTCCATGGGTTGGGCCAGCAAGGATGTGGGCTCCCTCAAAGTCAGCTCTGGAGCGTGAGTCCTGGGACTGGAACAGGGGAGATGAGAAGAACAGAGGGGTGATGGGACCAGGGAGGAGGGTGAGAGGTGATGGGCATGCTAAAAGACATAGTCATAGAGATGTTGGAGGCTGGAGGACAGAGGGAAGTGAGGTGGTGAGGCGGTGGGAGACTTGGAGGCAAGGGGAAGGAAGGAAGATGGTGGAGACAGTCTGGAGGGAGGGGCAGGTTATAGGAGAATAGGGAAACGATATGGGGATGTTGGAAGGGATTGAAAACTTAGATGAGGGGGCAATGGAGGATGGGAAGAGGAGACCAGGTGAGGAAAGTGATAGGGAGATGGGGGCACTGAGAAGGGCAGGGAGAGATTTATGTAGGAAAAACAAGCAATGGTTTTGGGGCTGGGGGTTGGGAACTGAGAAAGGAGAACTACTAATGGGGGACATCGGTGGGCATGGGGGCAGAGCCTACTTACCAGCCTTTTGCCCTCTCTGATCTAGGTGGGTGGCCTACCAGTACCCAGGCTACCGGGGCTACCAGTATGTGTTAGAACGGGACCGGCATGGCGGGGAGTTCCGTACCTATAGCGAGTTTGGCACACAGGCCCACACTGGGCAGCTGCAGTCCATTCGACGAGTCCAGCAATAATCCCCATGGCCCCCTACCTTCCCTAAGGACCCTCAATAAAGCCTCCTGAAGCTGCCTGCCCCTCTTGCCTCTTTTTTTTTTGGTGTCTTGCTTTGTGATTTCTATCCTCATCTTTCTGAGGTCCTTCCCCGCCAACCTGACCCTCTGTTCAGGCTCCAGGACTCTTGATTATAGAGCACAGACTGGCTTAGAATGTGTGTGGCTGGACTGTGATGGGGCTGCGAGGAAGCTGCTGGTAAGAATGGTGGACATCCTGTTAACTACAACTAGTCCCACACTGCTCCTTGGTAAACACGCATTGGCTTGGGCCAGGGTGCTGTGGCCAAATGCCACCTTTGCCACCCTCTGGCTGGGGTGCACACAGACCGACAGCAGGGGTCAAAGCTGAATTTCAACCTGCACCTCCCCACCCCTGCCGGGACGAGCATGGTCACGCAGGACAGGACCTCCCAAACTCTGTGCAGAAGCTCTCTTGGGTTCCGCTCTAACAGTCTTCCTTGTCCCCATAGCTCCCTCTTCAGCTAGGGAAGCCTGCACCCCTTCCCAGCTTTATAGAATCTCTGCCTTATAGAAGAGCAAGAGTGTGAGAGGAGAAACTAGTGGGCAGTTCCACTGTCTACCAGGACCTTCTAAGGGGGAGGCTTCCTCTCTCTGAGCAGAGCCTCCAGACCCTTTGTCTGAATGATAATGGTCTTGATCTCTCACATGGTTTGAGCTCCAGCATTCACAAAGCATTTTCATACCCGTCCTGTCTACTGTTCCAAACAACCCGCTCTTTATCCTCTTTGTCCCTGCTCTTTGGAGAACTGGTGAGCTGGGGAGGCAACGCCTTAGCCACTGAGCACTGTGAGCCTGGGTCCTGGGGCAGGTGGCAGAAGCCCACAGACACAGTGGGACTGAGTGTGGCAGCAGCCAACAGAGCCCCTGTCACCAGTGTAGTTTCTTCCCAGCTTCCTCTTTCGTCCAGTCAATAATACCCTCAGTCCCACATTGGCAGGGCCTCTGAGGCTCTGGGGACTCTTTTCATCCTGTCCCTCAGGGAGCCTTGGGTTTTCAAGGCCCTAGTGGACCTATCAATGGGGAGGGGCAGCCCAGGTCATTGCCCCAGCCCAGGGGAGACAAGGCAACACAGTGCTGGAGAACAGTCGGGTCTGAACCTGGCAGTGCCCTTGGGCCTAGCTGTGCTTAGTCAGGCATCAGCTTCTCTTGGAAAGGGCCTTGAACCAGAAGCAGGAATACCAGAAGTCAGACCCCATCACATAGCACCCCTGAGCCTCAGTTCCCTCTCCTGGAAACTGGGGCTACTCAAGCTTGCCTTGTCTGTGTCACAGGGGTGTTGTGAAGATTCAACAAGAAACCCCTGAGAATGCTTGTGGTATTATGGGGCCACCCGGGGCAGTCCACTAGGGCCCTCCTGTCCCGGCTCCCCACCATGGGTTAGGTCTGGAAACCAAGGGACACAGCTCTGGGTGGGGTCTAGAGTCCATGTGCCCTATCACAGTGGGTGGTCCTAGCACAGTCCATGCTTCATCCGTGTCACCAAGGAAGAAACTGGAGCCCCTCTGAGAGGGAGAAGCCCCAGTGAGGTCAGCCACTTAATCAGTGACTTGAACAAGGGCTCCTGACCCCAAATCCAGGCTCAGTGGGGGCCGACCTGAGCTGTGGCTTACAGCCTCAGGCCTCAACAAAGCTCCAAACCTCTGGGGGCCCCAAAGGTACCAGGGGGTTCCTGCCCAGTCACAGGCCCCTGTCTCCTTGGGGGATGGCAATAACAATAGCTAAACATACAGAGTCTTGTCCGAGCAGTCAGCATCTGTTACATAAGCCCTAAAATTCTGCATGGTAGCTACTATAATCCCCATTTTACAAGCGAAGAGATTAAGGCAGAGAAGTTACGTGACTCTCCCAAAAGTCACAAAGTAGGAAATGGGGGACCCAGAGTTGAACCCAGACAAACAGGCCTCAGAGCCCAGCAGCCCATCTCCCCACTCCCTGTTTTGGGGGGCAGACTATGGGCAAAGGGAAATCTGGCTGAGCTACCCTCCCCCTGTGAGGGTCTGTGGCTGCTGGCAAGAGCCAGCAAGGCTTCAGGAATTGGCAGTGTGACCCTGAACGGGGCACTGCCTGTCTCTGGGTAACAGCGTCCTCAACTGTACGACCTGGGAGTTGAGGGAGCTAGTATTTGTGACAACATTCGTTGTGCCAGATCAGGGATCTGACTCTGCTCCCCACACTGGCAACTAAGGAGTCGGGGGGTGGGACTGGCAGAGGCCAGGCTGGGCCTGAGTGTTTTGGCCTTCCCCATTCCAGACAAGCTGATAGTTTGCGGAACCCTGCGGGACCTGCAGAACCCCTGCCTGAGACCTGCACCTTGGCTGCACTCAGCCAAAGACCAAAGGGGATGGAGAAGGGCAATTTCTTACTGGTACAGCCAAGACCCAGTACAATTGGAGGACCACTCTCATCCGCCACCCCACCCATTCACGCCGGAGCATAAACTCTTCCTGGAGCTCGCCCACCCCTCTGATACCTGAGTCCTCAATGAGGCGAGGGCTCAGAGCCTGAGATGTTGATCCTTCAGTCCAGAGCTGGGATGCCTGGACAGATCCTGCGCTCTGAGAGCCTCTCCTTCCTGCCCTAGCCTTCAGCTGAGCACCTGGAGTAGCTGAACCTTGGTGCCCCCCCTCTCTCCCAGGTCTGACCTCCTACTCCTTGTTTTCTATCTTGGGAAGTGACAAGAAGGCATGAAGAAGAGGTCTCAGTCCCACCCTCGAGGCCCTCCCCTCTTGTGAAGCTGTGAGTCTGGTCTCCAAGGAGCACCCCAACCTCTCATCTTTGCCTCCACTGGCTCCCACATGCACGTACTGAAGCCCCCATCCTTGGCCCTTTAGGACCTTCTGGGCCCTTGGGATTCCTCATTTCCCTCTATGTTCTGCTTCCCATGCTTCACCCCAGCTTTTTTGGACCTTTGCACCCTCCACCATAAAGACAAACGCTCCAGCAGTCACAGCAAGAACCCAAGGAGTCAGATTTTCCAACCACCCCCACTCAGGCACCCCAGGACCAGGGATTATGCAGAAAACCTGCCCACTCCACTCCACGTGCCCTGGAGTCCCAGGCCTCCTCACCTCCTGGGCTCAGGCAGTGGGAGAAAAAGACCTCCAGAGCACCAGTGGCCCTGGGGAGCCTGGCCCAGAGCTTCGTCCTTAGCTAGCATCCCTCCTTAGCAGCCTCTCCAGAGTCAGGAAGCCCCACAGGTACTCAGAGACTCCAAGCCACCTGGGAACCACACCGGCTCTGCTAATACACAATCAGCATCTTTGTCCACTTTTTGGAGTGTATTTCAGCCCCTCTACTCCTGTAAGAGCAAGGTGCCCATTCCCACCTGATTCAGGGATAACCCGGACACAGTAGTTGAGTGGATGGTGGGCTGGGAAGACAGGGAACGGGAGGGCTGGGAGAGCAGTCGTTGTGGTGGAAGTGAAAGGGGGGTTCTGAGCTCACTTTGTGCCACAAATTAGTGTGTGTGTGGGGGTGATGAACAAGGAAAGGAGAAAGCAGGTGAGAAAAAGCAAGGAGGAGTAGAGAGGAGGCAGGAGGGGAGCTGGGAGTAGGAGAGACTAAATCGGAAAAGGCAAGACCAGAAAGGGGGAAGCAGGGCAACCCACTCGAAGTTGTAGGGGAGACGCCCCAGCGCTGGCCCAGAGGCCGGGGGACCCTGGAAGGGCTGGAATCGGGTGAAAGCAAGAGACAGACGGGGAAGGAGATCAGGTCTCTAGGGAAGAGCAGAGAGTGGGCGAAGAGGGGAGGGAGAAGGCCCTGGGAGGGGGGTGCGGAGATAAAGGGAGCCGGCCGGGAGCGCAGCGACAGGAGAGAGGGAGGGAAGCGGAAATTTAAAAGTGAAGATGCAGATAACGCAGCCTGGAGACGGGAACCCGGGTGGGGGTGGGGGTGGAGGGAAAGGAAGGGGGAGGAGAGTGGAGCGGTGAGGTGGATGGGAATGGTCGGGGAGAAGGCTTTGGGAGTCCGAGGTGGGGCCAGGCACTCCGCCCCATCGATGTTTGCCGAGAGTCAGGGAGGCGGAAAAGAAAAGCGCTCCTGACCCCTGTCAGAGCGCGAGGCCCAGGCCCATCCCCCGCGCGTCTCCCGGCTGCGGGGCGCAGGGGGCTGCCGGGTGCGCTTGGCTGCTGCGCGGCGTGTTGGAGACTTTATTGCGATGGGGCGATAAGAGGGGCGGGGGCGGGGTCCCGGGGGCCGAGGCGACAGCGCTTTAATTAAAACGGAAATTGCGGCCCCTGCCCGCGCGGGGGGCCGGAGGGTTCCAAGCTGCCTGGTGGCTCGGAGCGTCGTTCCAGGACCCCCGCCACACCCGGCCAGCCCCCTCCCGCCAGGCCCTCCTGGACCTGGCGCTGTCTTCATCTCCCATTACCCACGGTCGCCTCGGGCGGGGATCGGTACCCCGGAGCGCAAAGCCTGACGCGTTCCCCCTTTCTCATCCCCCACCCCCACCTCCCACCGCCCAGCCTCTGGCGGCGATGAGACAGAGCGGCACCTCCCAGCCCCTGCTGATCAACATGTACCTGCCAGGTACCAGGGACCAGCCGGGGGCCGGAGGCACCGGGACCCAGGGGCTAGAAGTCTGGTCTGGGGCACGGGAAAGGGATTGCTGGGGTCCAAGGGAAGGGGCGGGTCCAGAGACTGGGACTGCTAGAAGGATGGAGCAATCTAGGGCGTTGGAGGACGTTAAAAAGCAGATGGAGAGCTCTGGGGCTTTCATGTGAGGTCTAGAAGCCTCGAAGTGAGCAGATCGGGAGACTAGCAGGCCGAGGGCGCCAGCTCAGGGGCCGAAAGAGCCTAGAGGGGAAGCAGGGGTCCTCGGTGTGGCGGCTGACTCAGTGCGCCTGCGGTGTTGGGAGGCCGTGGTCGGCCGGGCGTCGCCCCTGCACCCTCGTGGCTCCTCACCTCGGTGGTCCGAGCGTTCCCACAGGCCCAGCCTTCCCGGCGCCCTCCTCGTCTCTCCGATGGTCTCCGTGCGCTTAGCTTCGGCTCAGCTGGCGCAGTCCCGGCTCGGCTTTATAAGGCTCACGCCGGCCCGTTCGGAAAGCGGATTTCCTTTTTCCTGGACGCGTTTCCTGACTCGGGCGTTATGGAGGGGCTCTGTGCGGCGCGCGCCCGGGCCAGGCTCCGGGAGGAGGAGCCGGGCAGCTCGGGCCCCCAGCCTCACGCCGGGAACCAAGGCACAGGTTCTCGAGCCTTGGCCCCGGGGCCCCTTGGGTCAGGCCCCGCAACATCCGCCTGCGTCCGCCTGACGGTTATCTTCTGCTGCCGCAGATCCCGTCGGAGACGGTCTCTTCAAAGAAGGGAAGAGCCCGGGGTGGGGGCCACTGAGCCCAGCGGTACAAAAAGGTGAGCTGGCTGGGAGACCGGGTGGGAGGGGGCAGGACGGCGGACAGGAGACACGGCATCCACCCAAGAAGGACAGGCGCTGCCACTCCCAGGACAGAGGATGGAAGTGATGTGCATGCACTGCAAGGCTCTAGGAAGCGGAGGGTCCCGGCACAGTTGTGGGGAGGATTGAGGGGGCATTCACTTGGCCTTGAGCTTCTGCATCTTCCAAGTTTCAGTGCTGGACTTGCAGGCCAGGGCAAAGGGAGAGAGTCCTGGCCTTCACTCACTCTTTTGGGAACAGGTCTGAGGCGCTCGGAGTCCTTTGCCTGCTAGCAACAGGAGCGCAAGCTCTTATGGCACCCCGCCCTCGCCCCCGCACTGCTGGTCAATGGGACCCAAGGATTTCATTCCCTGGCCAAGAGCACCACTAACAAGGATGGGAGGGGGCAGCCAGCACCTACCTGTCTCACAGAACAGCAGGGGCCAGGTTTCCCACCCTTCCTCCCCCACCCAGCGAGCCAAGTTCACTGGGTCATTGCAGCTGATTCCTAGGTTCGAAGCCAGCTCTCTGCAGGTAGCTAAATTACTCTCTGCTTTGCCTTGTTGATGGTGGGGACTTACTGGCCTTCTGAGCAAACCTCTCCCTATGGCCCCCCACCCAGTCGGTACCCTAAATCTCACAGGTACAGCATGCATAAAAACGAGGTTGGCAACAGCTCTGTTCAACAGGGAACACCCAAGGAGAATGCCTTTCCAAGCCTCTGATGTCGCCTTGCATCTGTACCAGCTGCACGTCCTTACCCAAACTGCCATTTGTTGCTGACCCTAAAACTCAGCGTTCCCTACCTGGGGCCAGGCCGCTCCTCACGGGGCTCCTGAGAGGAACTGGGGTTGGAATTGTGGAGGGCAGCGTCTGGGCTCTGAGCAAGTCATTGAAAAAGGAAGAGAGGTTCCCCAGGCTCGATTTGAAGCAATAGTCAGACAACATTGAGGAAAAATGTATTTTATTCTAAAAGGGGCGTGGTGGCGATTGTATCGAGATTTTTCTTGGCTGGTCTGATTGAGACTCCAAGACGAGGTAGTGGGAGTCCTGGGGCATCTCACGCTCTCCTCACCCGAGTAGAGTGTCCGGGGAAAACCCCCTTGTCCCTTCCAACAACCCCAGACTCGGGAGAGGGCGGCGGAGCCCAGAGACAGACAGGATGGGAGCAGGCAGGGAGCTGAGCACAGAGGCCTCCCGTCTCAGTCCCTCTCCTCAGAGCTGTGCGCCCCCCAGGGAAGCATGACAACTCTGCAGTTCCCGGAATCCCGCCTGTTCCGAAGAAAGACACCAAGCCTGTTCAGTGCCAGCGCAGCATCCCGAGCACTCGACTGTGGCAAAGGTGGAGAGCCTTCAGAGGCTACCCCTGCTCCCGCGCACAGGGGACCCCTGTCCCCACGCCTGTCTGATGTGGTGCGGCCTGGAAGCCAGCCGTCCTCTCTCCCGCACCTCTGCCGGGCCGTGCCACTGTTTGCCTTCAGGGCCTGGGCCTTGTCCAGTGGCCTGGGTGGTCCTGCTGTATGCCTGCCTCCTCTCTCTGGATCCTTGGGTGCGGGCCAGCTGGGATTTGGCAGTCGAAACACAGGCTCGGCTACCACTGGGGTTGTGCAGGCTCTGGCCCGAGTTAGGTCTCCAGACCCAGGTGGCCACAGGGGCTGACTTCCTGTCCTTGCTCACCTCAGTGCGCTCAGTGTCTTGCTGCACCGCTGCCTCCATGCAGAGGAGGCAATGCTTCGCCCTCTGCTCCCAATTCGCACAAAGCCACGCACCCGCGGGGCTGTGTCCTCCTAAGTAGGAGGTATGTTTTTATTGAGAAAAAGCACGGTAATGGCTGGGATAGCTTTGCTGACCAGCCCCTCCCTGGCCAGCCCCTTCGTCTGCGCCCAGCTGCAAGCCCAGCGTGTCCTTTTCCTCACAGACACCGTTTCCTCTGGCTGGGCCGGTCTCCCACCTCACCCCTTTCCCCGCCTTCAGCCTCCCCCTCCCCTCTGTGGTTGACTGCTCCCCCTTCCCCACAGGCAGTGGGCAGATCCAGCTGTGGCAGTTTCTGCTGGAGCTGCTGGCGGACCGCGCCAACGCTGGCTGCATCGCGTGGGAAGGTGGCCACGGCGAGTTCAAGCTCACGGACCCAGACGAGGTGGCGCGGCGCTGGGGCGAGCGCAAGAGCAAGCCCAACATGAACTACGACAAGCTGAGCCGCGCGCTGCGCTACTACTACGACAAGAACATCATGAGCAAGGTGCACGGCAAACGCTACGCCTACCGCTTCGACTTCCAGGGCCTGGCGCAGGCCTGCCAGCCGCCGCCGACCCACGCCCAGGCCGCCGCGGCCGCCGCCGCCGCGGCCGCCGCCGCCCAGGACGGCGCGCTCTACAAGCTGCCAGCCGGCCTCGCCCCGCTGCCCTTCCCCGGCCTCTCCAAACTCAACCTCATGGCCGCCTCCGCCGGCGTCGCGCCCGCCGGCTTCTCTTACTGGCCGGGCCCGGGCCCTGCCGCCACCGCCGCCGCCACCGCCGCGCTCTACCCTAGCTCGGGCTTGCAACCCCCGCCCGGGCCCTTCGGCGCGGTAGCCGCCGCCTCGCACTTGGGGGGCCATTACCACTAGACGCGAGGCCCGGTGCGCGCGGCCTCTCCCAGCCGCTCCGAGCCTCGCTCGTCCTGTCCACGTCCAGGGGAGGAGTCCCCGGCGCCTCCCCGACGTTCCTCTGACCTCGGATTTGACTGCCTCCTTCGCGCGCCCAGCCCCGGAGGAAGGGACCCGAAGCCCTCTCGGTTTTCCTTGAACTCCGGACTTCCCAGGCTCCCCTCCCGACCTCTAGGGGAGGGTGCCCGTGGCCCCTCACTCGCTCTCGCCTCCGTCCTCTTCTGGACTCCCGATCACTGCAGGGAGGCTCTCGGGCCTCCCTGGAGTTCCTCTCCCGACCTGCGCTGGGGCCTGGCTCCCGGAAACCCCTCCATTACGACCCCTCTCTTTCGAATCCCAAATCTTTTCTCACTTTTTCTCTTCCCTGCAGGGCTTCCCCGATCCCAGTGGGGTGGGCGCCCCTCACAGTCCACCCTCTCCTCCTGGGCACCAGAGCAGGCTTGGGAAGGGCTACCGAGGGGGCCTCCGGACCCTCTGCCTCCCGCCCCGCCTCTCTTGCAGAGGCGCGGTGTGCTCCCCTTGCCTTCCAGACCCATTAAAGCTCCCGAGTTGCCCGCTGCCTCCTCTCTCAGTTCTTTGCTGCACCAGAACCTTGCTGTTTTTCAGGGAGGAAAGTAGTGAGATACATGCCCAGCTCAGGCCTGAGCGGAAAGGCCCGACAGGGAACAACTGGAGGGAAAGAGGGCCAAGCAGGCGGGGTGCTGGCTGCGGGAGGCCAGCAGGAGCCCGTGGGGGGCGGGCCCAACCCTGAGAGAGACGCCCGCGCTGTTGCAGCCCACCCCCCACCAAACCCATACGCGCACCCTGCAGTGGGCTCCAGGCTGCCTCAACCAGCCTTCCACCCATCCCTTCACCCCACTGCATCCCAATTCCGTCCCGACACGTATGGGCACCCCACCTCGTCCCGTCTCACCCATCCTCATCCCAATCTACCGCCCGCCTCCCATTTTCATCTGTCTCATCTTCACACAACCCTAACCTTTCCTCGCCACTCCCATTTCAACCTCTTCTAATCCTCACCGACACTGTCTCTCTCACCCGCACTCACAAACCGCCCCCTGCCCACATATTTCCATCGCTATCTCTGGATCTACCTGCTCTTTTTCAGAAAGAGGGACACTCCCCCCCGCCCCGCCTCTGCGGGCCCCCGCCCCCCGCCAAGCCTGCCACTCCCAGCCTTGCTGCACTTGGCACCCGCCTTCTCATGGGTGGGGCGCGCCCTCTGCTGGTCAGAGGAAGGGAAGCCCAGGTCAGGTTTTGCAGCTAAGCCCGGGAAGGCTTTGCACCCAGCGTGTTGGAACCTCAGGTGTCTCCCCTAATGGAGGGCCAGAGGACCGCGACCCTTCTAGACTAACTTTAGCTTTCCAAGAGGAAAGAGAAAAGAGGGAACCCCAGTCCTGTATCTCAGGTCCGGCCTTAGGAAGTCCGAGGAGAGGACCAAATGGGTCATTTTTGTGCCTGGCCCCTTTCCCTCACCACCCAGAGACCCTCCTCAATGTTGCACCCAAGGGGGCCACGGGTCTTATGCTCTCTCTGTGCCTTTTGCAAACCTATTGGCAGAAAAACTGCCCTAAACGCGTTCCCAGAGATGGAAACAACACTGGGGAAGGTACCCAAAGTGACAGCTGGGATCTCCAGCTGCACAACTAGACAACCCCTGTGCTCCCCCTTCCCCTTGGTCCTGGAGTTTCTTTCCCAGGGGCACGTCTCTTCTTGGACCAAAGGGCCCCGCTGGTAGGTGGGAGAATGCCTGGGCTCCCCCAGGGCGGTCAAGGAGATTTTCCCGAGCCCTGTGGGACAGAAGGAGAAATGCAGGTGGAAGGCTGGACAGTCAGTGCCGGGGGAGCCCGAATGTGGCTTCCCAAAGAGTGCTGATGAACTCACCAGCCAGTCCTCCTCGGGAAAGAGTCTTGATCTCTTTTCATTTCATTTTCACTTGACTTTTCTGGTTTCCCAAAGCATAGAAAATTTGGGAAATGCACACATAAGCCTTCCATTAAATATTAGTTGGGTGAAGAGTGTAATGAAGCATGGGGAAAAGTCACCAATGGTCCCCTTACACAGAGGCTACTATTCACAACACTTTGTCATCACCTCTTACTTTTTCTCTATGCCCTTTAGAATTCAATGGTGTCCTGCTCTAGCCACCTAACATCTGGCGTCACCATGTTCCGTGGCATTGTGCCCGACAGACCTCATGGGGTGGGAGGGTGGGCTCACATATTCCAGGGGGCAGATGAGCCAGGGGAGCAGTCCTGGACGACTAGGAGGAAGAGGCAAAGGACCTCTTTGCAGGGGGCTGGAAGCTGGGAGGGAGAAGGAATGCACTAAGGATACAGAACCACGTTCTAGCAAGAATTCTGCTAAGAATGATGGGTTGAGTGTAACAGGGTGGACTTTCCCAGCGAGGAGTGTGAGGCCCCGCCCTCAGGTCTCTAAAAGAAGTGACAGGAGGCTGGTGTGTGAGGCGGGGCAAGGGCGGGGTGTGGCTGGGGCTTGGTGGAGCCTGCGTGTAGATTCGCGGGGTCTCAGCCAGCAAGCACACTGATGGGAGTCTGTGGGCGAAAAGTCGCTGTGAGCTGAGGATGCACTGACGGAGCCATGGCGTCCAGGATAAAGGAAATATGCCCTCACTCAAAGGACGGTGCCCCCGGCATGTTTTACATGACGTCGGATAACACTTCCAGAAGTCCAAATGAACACACAGAGTAGAGGAAGCAGGAGGTGAAAAGAATGCTGGGAAGCAACAACAACTGTAGTCTGGAAAATCAAAGAGGGGAGAGGGGCAGGGAGCTGTTCTCAGTTATTCAGAGAGCTGTCCATGGCAGAGAGTGGGGATGGATGTGACTAAAAGCAGTGTGACAGGGGTGCATGGTAGGAAGCTACAGTAAGACAGGCATGTGGAATGGATCTAAGGAAGAACCTCCTTCCGTGGAACGTGTCAGATGAGGAATGCTCCACCACCAGAGTGCTCAGCAGACCCTTCCTTGGGAACTTCGAGGGGAGGTGGACTGGGTGACCTCTCCAACTGTGAGACTCTTGCAGGCCTGCAAATGCTCGAGTAAAGGAGAAATTTCAGGCATCAGTGGGCAGCTGGGAGAGGGGTTGTTAGCTTAGGGGGTCTTCTTACCTATGAAATCACTTCCTTAAGTCTCATCCTGCCCCTCTGTTCTTTCCCACCCATCGAGCCAGTTTGGGAAGCTAAGAAATAGGACTGGGAACCAGAAGAAACCCAGTTCCAGTCCCAGCTTGGCGACTAACTTGCTCTGTGACCTTCAGACAGTCATGTCTCTGGTTTTCCACTCAACTGTGGCCTTGGGACGACTCCGTTCCACCCAGGCCCTGAAGAGCCCACACTGTGACCACACTCAGCTTCCTGATGTTCTGGGCCAGTCCTCATTGACCCTTCACTTCTTGGTCCCTGGCCCTTACAGGTATTGATTCCATCGTCGTTTCCATTCCCAATCCAGGGTCCAGTGCCTCTTGCACTCCTGAAGTGCCGAGACTTGGCCCTATCTCCTCATTCATGTTTTTGGTAGAAATATGCCGCCCTGCCAAATGCTCTCACTACAGAATTTACAAAACACTTTCACGTCCATCGTTTTATTAATTCATTGTTTTACTAGTCTTCTCCAAGTTTAGGGAGGAGACAGGGCAGGCATTGCTTTATCCACTTGTAGGATAAGTAAACCAAGGCCCAATATTTTGAGGCTTCCCAGGGCTTGTTCTAAGACCCGGGTCTTCTGGTCCCTCCCCAGGCCTCGTGCCAGCACTCTGAGTGATTTCTCCTCAGTCCTGAGTGACCTTCAGGATCCTTGCTGTTGGGTCAAACCCCTCCGCCCCCCGAACTGCGCAGACCCCTGTCTCCTCCAGTGATGCGTGCCCATGGGACCAAGCTCCACTTGCCTGCCCGTGCAGATGCAATCAAAAGCCCGACTAGCACACGGGGTGCAGACATCCATGACCACACTGCCGGAGACCCGCACAGTCACAGAGCAATGATGCCACCTAGGGCACCGAGGCTTGCAGAGCATGTCTGCATGTGTGAGCTCACGTGACCGCAGACGGACATCAAAATGGCTGCAGCAATGTACTTTTCTCAGGGCCTCCTGCTTCTCTGGCCTTCATCTCTCCTTCACCATGCCTTTAAAATGCACTTAACTTCCGTTTATTTCCCAGACTGTTTATAATTCATACCAAGCAGAACTGCTGATGATAACGAGGAGCTCTACCACTGATTGCACTCCTGACTCTGGGCCAGGCCCTGCCTGTGTGAGTGCTGTCCGTGTGCCGCCTCCTCTACCTGGCCACAGCTGTGCCTCCGTTTTCAGATGAGGAAACTGAGGCTTGGAGAAGTGACTGGCCCAGCCTGTCACCTCAGAGCCCATGTCCTCACCATCACACCAGGTCCCTTCCTGCTGGGCCT